>UELW01000211.1:5270408-5502908 GCA_900490495.1 Danionella dracula | reverse complement strand
AAGGCATAATATCAATTTAATGCTTTTTTATTATTATTCTGGTTTATTTGGAACCATATGTTTTGGTAATGGTGTACCATTCTGCAGCAGTGAAGCCAAGTGCTGCAGTATGTTAACGTTATTCCTAAACTTACCGTTTCTTCAAAATGTGTCAACTCTTCTGTCATGCTTTTCATTTTGCTACAAGAAAACACTTGTTTTATTAATTTTAACTAAACACGGTTTTGCACTTGTTATGTTTTCAGGAAGTTTGGAGCATCACTCGAGTTAGAAAACGTTCTTAATTAGAAAGCTGGCCAGAAGGATCTCAGGGACTCATTCATTCAAATATGTAAGCTCCCTTTAATCTTATTTGCTTTGTGTGTACAGTTATATGATGTTATACATGCAAAGGATTTTTAAGAAGGTGTAACAGGAAGTTGTAACAGTATATCGAATTGTTTATGAGTATTGAATTTTAAAGAATTAAGATACAACCATCTAAACTGGGCATTGATCGAAACAAAATGAGAGATGATCTTCTAGTCTGTCCATTGTGGCAAAGGCACAAAGTGCAGTAAAGCTGTCCCAGGGGTCAGTTGTTGGGTCCTTGGGTCGCCTTGATGCCTCTCACCTTTGACCTGAAGCTCTCAGGGTGGGTGAGCTTGTGTTTCAGCTCCTGGGTGCATTTGTCCAAGTTTTGACCTGAAATGAAAGCCGGGGAATGGCAAAGAGTCTTGACTTAAGACCGTGGGTTCACATGCTGAGGCTGACTAGACACTTCAGGGCCTCGATAGAGTTGTAGCCACCTGCCCTGGATTATTGAAACCATTCAGTGCTGACACAAACACACTTAATGAGTTTCTGGAAAATGTGGAGGAGATGAATAGGACTTTGAAAGAATAGCTAGGTGGTGTTTTTTGAAAAATGGAGTGAGACCATTTCCTTTTGGAGTGAATAGAAACACACTCAACCGCAGATCCTAGTTGGTTCAATGAGACTCTGATAAATGGCATCTGTGTCGTGTCTATAAACTTAGCTGCTTTGTGTTTCTTCTGTTCATTTCTTTGTTTCCTGAGACTCGTGTTACTGAAACCTATGGTACCAAGTGAAGCATGGCTTATACTTAAATGTATTTCTGAAAGTCTTGCAGCCCCATATGGAGAAACAATATCAAAGGAATGCCTCTGTTTTAACCATTTACATCATCACTGGTTCCTATTAAGCTGGGAAAGAACTATTCTGTCCTTTGCACTCGTTCTTGTGCAGGAAGTTGTGGAAGTGGGATACTAACTATTTTAATAACTGTTTTCTTTAGCTGAACACACTTTGTGTAAATGAATAGGAGTTGTCTCCCAAACATTTGATCTCTGAATGTCTTTTTGAAGGTGGTGCAAGACCCTATTGAATCTTTAGCAAAATAAGTTTTGACTCAATACAAGTCCACCTAAATAACCCACTCTCCTCATGACCAATCAGAGTTAAGCCGAAGTTTCTGATTTTGTGTGGTTATTATTACTTTTCAGAATCTTTAAACCCTGACAAGACAAACTGTAAACGTCCCTTGACCGCTAGTCATTTTTAACAGTGGACAACTTTCTCTTTCTGTGCTCGTAATAGAAGTTCTCTCCCACAAACACCTTTTAAAAGAGTCCATTCTGGAAAACGGTTCCACATGAATTGTTCTCGGTCAAACAAACGTCATACTGGTTAACAGTAAAATGATTTCATTCAGTTTGTGGTTCCAGCGTTCCTTTCCAAACCTCGTGAAAAACCTGTACGTTTGCCATGCTGTCCAGGGGAAACCTTTTCTTTTGTGAATTATAGAGGATAATTTTAACCACTCAATCAGGACCAATAGGCCTAGCTGTGAAAAAAGCTTTTACATTGTCTTGCAGATGCGATTTGACTCTGGTTTAGTTGAATTTTTAAAAATGTGTCTTTTTTTTTAAATGGAAATTTGTTTGATTTTGAAACTTTTTAAATTGTTTTTGGCTAATGTCTTAGTTCTGACAGCTGGGAGTGCATGTTCTCTGGGCAATGGTGGTTTTGAGGATGAAAGTGCTGTGGTCTCATGTTCTTTATAGTGTGGTAGTTTGACTCATTTTAACCAAGTAAACAGTTTATAGGATTGGAACAAAGATTGGCTTGTTTCTGTATAACAGAAATTTTTTTAGGGACTCCATTGTGAAATGAAGAAACAAAAACATTAGACTGTAACCTGAACATTGAAGGTAAAAAGGTTTCTACTTTTAAAGTGAAGTCATTTTATAAAAGCACATCCTGTAAGTGCAAATTTTATATTAAAAAAAATTCCCAAACTTAAATGCTTTTACATGAAGCTTAATTGTTTTCGTTGTACATGTAATATGTACCCACCAGTTTTTTTTTTGCAATTAATAATGTTTTTCTCAAGACACCAATAAGCACCAATAATTCATCCACTGACTTCTAGAGGTGGGTACCAAAGGGAATCTAATTCATTACATAACGCATTACCAAATTTCACATCACAGATTAAAATATTAAATATAAAATAATATTATTAAAGCTACATGATAAAGGATGTGACCTTAGTGAGTGACAGCCAAAGAATCCAGACGTTTAAAGCTTTGTACATATTAAAAAGCAGATATTTTGAAAGTACTGTAACAAGGAGATTTCAAGACCTTCATAACCAACTAGAAATATAATGGAGCTTCTCTGTTGGTACAGTGCTAGCTTAGGAGCTAAAGCCAATGGAGTGTCAATGCAACTCCAATGTGATTAGAAAACGTGTAACTCCTCAGATTGTCCTCCTCTTCACTGGCTGTCCTCAGAGCTCGATCCATTTGAGCCTTGTGTTTGTCTTTTGTGCTGAAATACCACAGCAGGTGTCCATACCCTGACTTTAAGTTTCTTGTATTTGTTTGGTTGACACTTCCCTCTCGATAACACGTGACTAGTCTACTGCAAGGCGATTAGTTTGGGGAAGCCGACTTCTGTCAGAATTTCATATTTCTCAAACTTCTGAATTCTCACAACTACAATTTTGCATGATCTGCTCTCTCCAGAATGGCAGACAGCCTGGTCCATGTTGATATCAATATTTTGGGCGCTATTCTATACTATTCTTTTACTGTGTACTCATGCCTTCTAATTAACATGTAAAACATCTGCCATTCCTGTTTTTTTGCTTTTATAGTATGAACAAAGGTCAACATTGGCATCCCTCAGTATATCTGTAGATTTGTCACAGTAAATTATGTTAAGAACCGACAAGTGGAGGAATCACATACCTAACTCTTTACTATTGGATCTTGCTCATAAAAAAATCATAATATGTTGTCTTTGTTGCATTTCTTTAGTCACCATCCATCATCATAGGATGGCCACCAATGGTTACTTTCACTCCAAAATAATTGGATTAAGTATTTTATTCGGTTTGTGTTGCTAACTTCCAGATTGTCTCATTCGGGAGTTATGCAATACATTACTATGAAGCTGCACAAATGTGTCTTAGAGCTACGATGCAGATCAAATGGGTTTTTGAGTTGAGAGGACCTTTAAGAAGGTTTTATGTGAATATCATGACTTGTCTAGAACTGTTGGGAAAGTGAAACCATCGAAAACATGGATCCGTGTGTGCTTACTGGAATTATTTTTAGTTGCCCATATGCTGACTGTGGGTAGTAATCAATTAAATAATATGCCGTTTGTAGATATCCACTAAACTTTTGACCTCAGTGCATTTGGTCTGATGGTCAATATCTGCTCAGCAAACCAAAGTAAAAGGCCCCACTAAAAGTGAGACAAAAGTAAACCCATGCTGTTACTTTCTAGTGAAGACGTGGCAACGAGAAGGCGACAGGCTTGGTTCATGTTTATTTTGGCCGTGTTGCCCTGACCCTGCCTGCAGCCTGCTGTGTGCCATGGACAGCTCCAATAATGATCTTTTACTTTGATCTGAGCATGAAATGTAGCTTATTACATTTCAACCTGCGGACAAAAAGCCCCCTTATGTCTTTCACTTCGAGGCAACATCAGAGGGCTTGACCTTTTGCTGTTATTTGCCATCTTAAAGGACACCCATGATTCAAATAACCTCTTCAGAGAACAACAGGATGTGTTCATGTGACTAAGATCCATCTGTAACAGTAAAACTAATGCTGGCAGTTCTATAGGGAGAGACTACTAAAGAACTTTGTTCATGCTGCGACTGCTGTTGAACAAACTGCTTTTAAAAGGAATGCAATACCCTTTGGATGCTCTGTGATTGGCCATTTAGAAACCAACCTGGCTGTCATTAATGATGCTGAATAGGGTTGTATTACACAGATATTAAACACATTTTATATTGACTGTTTATTAAAATTCATTTGTGGATAAACTCTGAACTTTCATAAATTGTTAACTTCAAAACTGTTTTAATTCTCGTTTTTTTAAGTGTCATGAGATTTGATATAAACAAAACCTTTTATAAATTTTAATTCTATAATAATTTTGTCTTGCCAGTTTTTGTTAAATTCTAGAAGTGACTGTTATTTTAAGTTTTTAATTAAACAAATTATGTGAACTCCGGTTACTGCTAAAGCGTGAGGAAGTGGTGAACATAAAACATGACATTTTTTTTTGGCATTAGTCAGCACTAGTCTGACACATGGATGTTTGACTATTTTCTTTGGTAGAACAGATTTTACAGGGTACACTGTGTAAAAAAAGACAGTAAACTGCACTATTAAAAAAGAAAGCTTAATGTCAAGGCTTTCACATTGGAGTCTTCTGTTTAGTCAAACAGACCAAAAAGGGTGAATTTGAAGATGTATACAATTTGTCTAGAAAATAGAAATGTGTTTAAAAATTCTTTAGATACAGCTATTAATTATAGCTATTGGGCCAGCTATTAAAATCCTGATTTTTAGCCCCCGTTCCAAACTCCCATGATGATAGACCACTCAGCATGCAGAAATAGTCTTGTTAGGGACAACTATAATGGAGAGTAAAGTTTTTCACGGTGAAGGCAGTGCACGTCAATAAGTGTTCTTTCAGAAATATATCAAATATATTAAGACCTCTCTCTACTAGTACAGTTACAATATTGATATCTCTAACTTTTGCTATAACCAAAATGTAGTCATAGTGAATACATTTTTGGGGGGAGAAATTCTGCTTAGTCTAATCAGAGGAGTTTATTATAACAGAACAAACTGTGTGCACTTTAATTAACAACGTTAATTTAAAAAACTTGACATTGCATACTGTTATTTTAGCTGCCACTGCCCTGAGCACTGTGCCTGCTTCTTTGTGTAAAGTCACAGAAATTCAGTGTTTTCTCAGCTCACAGCTCCCTGTTTGAGATATATATATATATATATATATATATATATATATATATATATATAAACCACGACCTTTTTACCTGTTTTTTACATTTACAATTTGACACACATTAGGTTGTTTTGTTTAAAACTTGGTTTGCTATCAGTACCAGAATATCACCTATCGTCCTAAGATAATTCCATACTTGCTCAAACCTGTCGTTCTGACAATTTAATCTGCATTTTGATTCAAGCCTACAGAGTTTTATAGTGAGAACATTTCAGTGTGTGAATCATTAAACCTTTATAAATGGTAGAAAGTAAGCAAACATTCATTCATCTACTGTTGAAAACATCCCTGTTACTCAGGCATCTCGGATATGGAATGTAATTTGTAACTTTGAGGGTATCCTGCACACACAGACTCTATCTATTAGCCGGAAGAACACCGGGTCACAGATGAGGAATGTCTGTTATAGCTTGGAGAGCAAATCTCGTCTATGTCCATAACTCTGTTCCTCTTTATTTTTTTCCTGTGTAATGATGCCACATGGGGAACTCTAAATAACCACAAGTGAGCACTAGAGCCGCATTGCTTTCGGTTTGGTAGAAACAGATGGGTTTTTATGCTTACAGTGGTCCGGTATGAGAGGGAAATGGAGAGTGTGAGGGTGAATGGTCTCCCTTGAGTTCTCATTCAGGAAGGTATGTCAGGCAGATGGTCCGGCTCCGTAAAGATCGACTGTCTTGTCTTTCACATTGTGTCCAGAAAAGCTCATTGTAAGTAGCGCTTGAGTTGAGTTTCACGCAAAGATGCTCAAATCACAACTGTTAAAGCTTTTTTGCAGAACCTGTACGGAATATTCCCGAGGTGAAGTTTTTGTAGCTGAATAAAATTAGTTCTACATGTTTCACTGACACTTGGCAGTAGAGATTCAGTTGAGTACATTTCTTCTTTAGCACAGCTAGTTCCGGAGGTATTTCCCCATAGGTTTTCACGCATCTGCATCATGAGAGATAGAACCACTAATCAAGTGAGCGCAGGATCTGTTTGAGCACTTTTCAGGCTGAGTCTGTAAAGCATTATGGGTAATGTAGTTTTTGGTAATCATACCGTTATTAAAAACTTATGAGAAGAGTTGGAATCAGCTCAAAGGTATTCGATCAAATGAAATCTCTGAGAAACACTATTAATTTGTGTATATAGTAACTTGCATCTGCTGCACAGAAATAATTAATTTGTATGTTTTAACTACAGAAGAGTGAGGGAGATCTAACAAACCAGACTTAGCTGATGAAAATTGTGTTTAATCAAAAGCTACATTTGTTTTGTAACAGTTTTAAATTCCTTTCAAATAGATCCATGTTAGAAAAATGGTGTTTGAGGATTGGGTTAACGCAGAGAGAGCGTGAGGGATGTAGGATGAAGAGAAACAGGAGATCAATGAAGGAATGTAAATATTTTGCAGGGTCTTTGTTTGTAATAAAATCTAGCTGTCAGTGCAGACGTTAAGTCAGAGCTTTTCAAAATGAGATTTGATTTGATATCGTTAGCCTTGTTACAGGAAATGACGTTGACTGAAATAAGAGAAGAACTTAAATTGAATTATTTGACAAATAAAGGCACCAGCAAAGATCACTTGCTTGTTTAAATAACAATTATCTATTCAATCATAGGTGTTAATGTCCTACAAATCAAATGTTTTAAAATTGTTTAAATTAATGGAAATGTTTAAAACAAGACAAAAATCTTGCTTACGATTGGAGATAAAAATCTCCCAAAAAAACCTGAAAAAGCTATCTTTTTTGACACAGATAACTATTAAGTTTACATTATTTATTACAGATAAATTACATAACTTTGTCAGAAGTTTGGCTCGATTTTTGTTTTCATTGAAAAGTGTGTAGTCAGTCAGTGGTGCAGGCAGTGGATTAGAGGCACTGTCAGCCAGAGAAAAGAGTCGAGAGCCAACAGGAAGTGATCCAACAGGACACATTTCACCTTCACAGCTGTTAAACCAACCCAGCATGCCTCTGTGCAGGAAAATGCAAGCTCAGTAGATCCATGAGAGATCGAGTACTGACAAAATGCAGCACAGAGGGAAATTTTGGATCTAAAACAAACAAATACAAACAGAAGAGAGGGATGCTTTGTGGATTTGCCAAATCAATTTTTGACTTTGTGGTTGAAATACTAACAAAAACAGAATGTTAGGACTCCTCCCTTCATTACGGTCACTTATTATGGCATTGCATTGTGAAAATCTAGCTCATCCAGAAGCAGGTAACCATCAGGCAATTGTAGGCGTTTACCTTTTGGCCATAGAACAGTTTATAGATATTAAACATGTTTTTATATCTATAGACTTGCTGATTTGTGCACATTGAAAGCAAACAGTTATCTGCAAGTTGAGCAATCAACTGATTTTAAACAAGTTAGCCATGGAAATCAAGTCACAGAAGACGAGAGATAACACAATGTTACAACAATAGAACAACAATTTTCTATAATGTACACACAGCTAGCAAAATAATTTCCTCGCATCTTTTCCTCGGCTGAACTTAAGTTCTGAGTGGAACGAAAGCAAACGCGCCACTAGCTTCCCCCGGAAATCCAGACAAACTCAACCAATTAGATCACAAGTTCAGGATTATTTAAGTGACCGCCAAGAAAAAACACCAAACCCAGAAGACCTTAAGCCAGTGGGTGTGAGGCTGAGACTGCAATTGGGTAAAAGGCAAATCCAACAGAATGCTGTCTTCAGGAACATAACAAAACTCTATGGCACAGTTCCAGACCCTCTGTACCAAATGAAAGGAAAGGCTATGGGAGTAGACCATGGGTAGCTGAACAGACCCTCCCTGCTGCTAGCCCTAAGCAGGACTGCTCACTAGGGTTGGGCAATGTCGACCAATTTGACATTGTGTCTAATGAGAAACATTGCGATGGACAATGGCTTCTGGGGGGGCTTTACTTTGGCTTTAGTCCGAAAGAGGCAAGCAAGGCCACCGTGAGTATGATGCCCAAAGCAGCCTTGCTTGACCCAAGATACAGAACATCACATGAAACCACCCGAGCTAAGCGCTACAAAAACTCATAAAAAACATGTTGCAGCACCAACACACAGTCACCGGGCCCCTCGCGAGTGAATCCGGTTCTGGTGCCGCGATTAAGGAAAGTCTTCTCATGTCCAACATCGCTCGTCCATCAGAGTACTCCATTCCAACGAGTGTTCAGCACAGCGGATGCTGCTGTTACTCCACTTAGTGCTTATTAATGTCAGAAAATGAAAAGATGTCCAGAAACCATTTAACATGTTTTTTTGTTCTAAGCTCGATCATTGTGTTAAAATAAAAAAGTCATTTTGGTGTAGTTTATTTAATCTAATGTAATTATAACTGAAATAATTTCATTTTTTTCCTGTTGTTTTTGAATGCCTCATTTTTTAAGGTAAACACACTTCGTATAATTAGTTTGGAGTTCACTGTAATATGAATGGGTATTGTTAACAATTTCATTGTCTTGTAATTATTTCCTCATGATAATAATGAAGTAAGTAAAGATGCGGAAATGGAAAGCATGTGTTTTATTTCGCTATAGTGTGATTTAGTGTTTGTCGCGAGCGGTCGGGGGCAGTGGGGGGGGGGGGGGGGGGGGGGGGGTGTTGGAGGATAGCGATGCCGGCTCAGCGTCGGGATGTGTATCTGCCATTGGCAGTGAGCGATGACATCGTCTATCGACCCAACCCTAATGCTCACCCTCTACACTCTGCACTCTGTGTCCAGGAGAGGCGTGTGGGGACAGGCTGCAGCAGAGGTTACCAAATCAATGTCTGAGAAACGGGATATATGTGGTGTGATCTTGTGATCTCATGTTAGTAGGCAAAGAAATATACATTCTGGCTTTTGACTAAAAAACAAGAAATGTTAGCACTACAGATACTTTGTTTAACTGTTTGTTAACAGTTCAGTTCGTTTATTATTTGAGGCTAAGTCAAAATTTCAAAACTGTATAGCTGCACGACTAAACAGTGATGCACTCATTCACGTCATGCTTGGAGTATTTATTTCTGCATCCACATTTATTTACATCTCTTTAGCAGAGCTTGCATGTTGTTTATAATAATGTCTGGAGCAAGATTTTCTTTGATTTTGATCAAAGTCTGATTTTTAATTGCTTTTAAAGTGTGAAATGTTTATTAGACCAGAACGGAAGGTAATTGTTTTAGTTGATCACTTCTCTGAGTGTTTTATTAATGCTGTTTTCCTATGCTGAAGGTGTAAAGAGATGTTTTTAACAATCTGCTTCACAGCTTACTACACGTATCAGAGTGAAGCAAACAGAACTATCAAATCAGCATCCAAATAAACAAAATGCTCAAACATACAGATGCGTTATCAGAATCTAAGGACTTCAGAGGAGCATTCCTGTCGATGCTGATAATGCTCCATGTGGGAGCTATCTTCAACACTTCTCAGAAGTCTTTTGCTCCTTACGAGGATGGCATTAGCTCAGACAGGCTTGTATCCATTCCTAGCAGAAGCATCATCATTTCCAAACACAGATTATGTCTTTAGTTTTTGACTCTCTGTTTTTTGACAATTGATTTTGGGTAAATTAGATGAAATTTTACATTTACATTTTTGCCAATGCCTAGTGGCTGTAAAACTATTTAGGTTGGATGAAATGGCAAAAATAACAAATTATATGTAAAAAATATTACAAATTCAGAATCAAGATTTTGATATGAAAGAGCAACATTTACCAATATGACATTAACAGAACGTTTTGTTAGAGGTTTTTTTACAGGAAGGGGAACCTCATGCCAACATTGCAAACAACTTGGCTTTGGATTAGCAAATAATTAAAACATTTTATTTGTGTTTTGTTAGTGACTAAATTACCTTGAGGAGGTTTCGGTTTAAAAGCGCAAGTGAATTTGTACAAAATAGTTTATTTCTTATTCTTATTCCTATATATATATGGGTGTGTGTGTGTTTGTGCGAGTATGAGAATACAAATAGCCTACGCAATGTCCGTGTTTTCCAGGTGTAATAAATCTACACTGTTTCTATATTAACTGGGCTCTTCAGACGAGTTGTGTATATAAATATCCCCATCTGTACAGTTTTTTTTTTGTCATTGGCACAACCGAGACAACTAGCGACTGCACACTATCTTTTAGGATGCATTCCTGCAAAGCTACACTGAACAGACAGAATTGTAAAATGCTGATTTGGCCTTGGTATGAGCAGGATATGGTTCAGGCTTATGGGATAATTTTGTCAGTTAAAGAGTAGAACAAGCAATTTTATATGTTTGCATAGAATTGCCAGCCAAAAAGCATCTCAAGTTTTAAAGTTGGTGATATTTCCTCTTATACTAGAGATGCACAAACAAGTTAATAAAGCATGCAGTATTGAGAATAATCTCATGCCAGGAAAAACATTTTCCGTTGTCCGTGCAATGTTTTGTTTCAAGTCCCAAATTTCAGTCATTGCATAAAATCACTGATGATCTCAAGCGCATGTGTGAAACAACACCGTAAAAACCATCACAAGTTAAAGTAATAATTGAAGAAATGAGAAAATCCATCCAACTTGATGCAGACTTCCCAGAATTTTTCAAAAAGGTAATAAATTACACTGGTTCCTTGCTGGGTTAGGGTTCCTAGAATTATCCCCTGCTTCAATCTTCAGTTATCTAACGGTTCTGATTTCCTTGGAGAAAATATAGTCTAAATTTGTGTTTTTCTAAAGTTTAAAAGTTCATGTCTGTATTTCAGACCATGTTTTAAGTTATATTTCAGTACAATTATGTATCATTAATTCCTGGATTGTGAGTGAAGCAGTTGATGGGTGTTTCGTAATTGATTTCCTCTTAAATAAACGACTTTTTCAAATTCTCTAGGATCTCTCATCTTGTTAGCGTAGATGGAGAGAAAAAGCTTTAATGGCACTGGCTGTTAATCAATCATGAGAGCTTTAAATAATTTCTGACTGCAAGTCAAGGTAAAGCAGGACAAGCTCTGTTGACTGATATCGTACGGGTTGAATCTGTGCAACCTCTCCAAACACAGTTCTGTTTTCTTGTAAAGCTTTGGTCTGGTCAATTTCCAGCCAGAGTTACATCTATGGCATATCTGCTATCGAGACTTAGATGAACCTTGTGCTGTGAGTGAGCGCCTCTCAAACCCCTGCTAAATAAGTTCCCTCTGTTTTGACTTGGGTCCATGTTTTAAAAACATCAGAGAAGGAAAATTCATCTCCATACTAGTCAAATCCTTCTAAGAGTTGTTATCTGGTGTACTATTTAAGCATTGTTTCACTATTCTGCTCACTATTTATTTAGGTTTTAAACTATTTGGCCCAATGACCTTAATGCGCTGTAACAAAACACAATTAAAATACTAACTTAAGTAAAAGTTTTGTATTTCGGGTCACAAAGCATGGATTTCGTTCACAATGTGTTGATACTGAAAGACGAAAAACACCAACATATTTCAGATAATATTTTGTAGGGGCTGCTTCTGCCAGTGATAATAAACACAGTTTTTAATAGTCGCTTGATCAATCAGGACATTTTTATCAATACCTGTAGTAAATTGCTTGCCTATTGCACACAACACATAAACATTACAAACTTAAGAAAACACTTTTGTTTTTGGTTCAGAAAAACAACTTAAACAAATATTTTTATGGAATTCTTTCAGACGACAAAAAAACTACCCCCAGCATTTATTTTGTCATTTTGACAAAAACTTGTATACTTGAAAAAAAAATTATTCTCTAAATATGACCAAACACCAATTTAAGAGCCTTGTTTTGAATCTATGTCTGCTGAAGACAGTAACCTGAACCATTTAGTTTACAAAGAAAATTGCCAGCACGATAGAGACCAATGTATATTTATTGTTCCATACAAAAGTGTTGTGTGGTTTTGTAATGCTTAAGGGTATTATCACTACAAGGTGGCTTTCAAACAAAAAATTCCTCATATCCAAACCCATGAAATATCACACGATGTTCTTTTGAAGACTTGCGTATGGCCAGCGTTTCTGCGATTTCGTGTGTCATGGCCATACAAGTTTTTCCTTGTCCATACATTATTTCCTTTGGTTTTTAATAGTTTCTGCCTGCGATTTTAACAAATTGAGGAGGTAGCTTGTTTGGTGTTGACTTGTGCCTGCAGTTTACTTGTGCATTGTAAGAAGGAGCTGAACCAAACAACTGTAAAAATGCACCGTGTCTGGCCCAGCAATATTGTTGTGGATTTTTATAGACGTAATTGTCACAACGGTCTACTTTATTATTTGTTTGTTTGTTTTTTCTTTAAATTTATTTCTCTAATTTACCTGGACCAAATAGCGCTATAAATCGATTTTCCATTTAAGAACAATCTGAAACATTGAAGCAAGCATCAGAGTTGAAAAAAAGTGCATTAGATAGTATTTCAATGACCAGCCTGTCGGATGTTCATTGCTTCATTCTGATGTAGGGCTATAGTTTTAGCCCCCTAGTGGTTTCTCCTCAAAGCAAAGTTGTGTGTGAGGAGTGAAAATCTCTTCAACAAATTGTGTGGACGACAATGGAATGCTAGCACTGACATCCTCTGAACTCCTTAGCTAAAATTTTTCATGAAGGAACATGTGACCGGCCGCGTGGAATGCCATGGCCGAGCCATTTTAAGGGCGGCTGGGCAAAGGATTTGCTTCTGGTGCTAATCTCCATTTGGCAAGAGAGCCGGTGGATATTACATGAAAAGGTCTATTGAAAAATAGATTAATGAGAGAAGCAATAAGAGAGAAAGTGAGCGAGAGAATGAAAGCGATTCATCATTTGTCTCGCTCTACATCAGAGAGTAATTGCGCTTGGATGAAACTCTTGAACCCCTTGAAAGGGCAGAGTTTAGACGACATCAATCTACTTAGTGGAACTGCAGTCAGGCCGGTGTACACTTCTGTTGCCACATAGACAGTCTTTTCTTCAGCCTACACCCCGTCTGATCTTCGCTGATGTATTTTTTTGTGTTTATTTAATGTGTATTCATCACCAGCAGATTGTGTTGCGTTGAAGGATGTTGTTGCGTGTGTTTGCGCAAACATTCGAATTCGTTCCCGTCGAGTTTTATAAGCTCCCACATAGTTTGGTTTTGAGAGGATTCAGAAGGTGCATGTGGAGGCACATGAATTCCTGGTCCAGTTCCAACCCGTCTATATTCACTGAATTCAAAGAGAGATTATTATTATTGTTGTTATTTCTTCTCTGCTTGTGTTTGTTCAGTATGAACATTCAGGGACTGGATTACTAAATCGTCTGCATTGAAAGCAATAAAAGCAGCTGTCAGTCTACATGGTTCTCGAGCGATGAAAAGGCAAATCTTTGTCCTTCTGTCCTTCCAGAGGAGCAGAATTAATGACTGTGCTGGGTTGAGTGCTGATGGCAGAAGCCTTCGCTGTGCCCAGGCTTGAAAAAGAGAGTCAATATTACGACAAACGAAGCACTAGAGAAGGAAAGTTTGAGAAGTGGAGGGGTACCGGATTGTGGAGTATTGCTGGAGTGTGTGTTGATGGTGCAAACTGGAGTGCCTGTGCTCTCAAGTGGATCTGCTATTAAGGATTTTTGAAATTTTTAATACTGAAATATTAAATTATCTTTTTCTTTCTTTTTCTTTTTCAGTTTTCAAAGATGCTCCTCTTGTCTGTTACTGATGATGGATACTATATAGGTTTAAAATATTTACGAAACAATTTTTTTATTTACTAAAGATCATGTTATTGTTGTGCGTTGGTCCTCGAGATTCATTCAAGAAACAGAACGGAGATGTTGATCGTCCTGTGGTATACTCTGGTTGATTAAAATCACTTTGTCAGGAACTATTAGGTTGATCGTAGATGCAGCCTTACTTGCAAAACTTTGGAGGATTCCTAGTTAGCAAAAAGAAGAACAGTGATGACCCATTATTATTAAAGGAGAAATTTGCTTGTCTGTCTACATTTGAAGGTGATCATTGTCTGAAGTTATTTTCCTTTTAAAAGTTAAAGTAAAATAGTCTTGATCATTCATCTTTTTGCATACTTATTTAGTTCTTTCTGGTGTTGGGTGAAATATGAAAATACATTGTTTTTCTAACTTGACCACTCTTGTTTCCATTCATTTTTTTTTCTTATTATTTTTAACTCTGTCCTGTCTGTCCTCTCTGTCTCTCTCTATATTTTTCTCCCTCTCTTGAACCAGTCTCAAAAATGTAAAAGTGTTTAGAAAATTTTAAAAGTAGGTTTTTTTTGTTGTAAAAATCTATCTGTATTCCAATCTACTTATTATATCCAACTTAAACCAATTTGTGCCTAACTTAAAAAAAATATTCATTAAGGTGTTTTACAACAATTAACTTTTACTTCATAAATGTGATTGGTGTGTAGTAAGGACTTCCTTTTGGAGAATATTTTTAATTCTATTTTTTTTTTTTATTCTTCAAAACAGACTCCATGAAATCAATGGTCATAATGGCAGAAACTTGTTGGCACCTTTTCACATATATAAGCCCTGCATATACAGACATTAAAATCTGTAATACACTCATTGTATTATTTGTCAGCTATTCCAATTTAACATGGAGGCCTGCAGAGTTTAATCAAATATTTCAGATTTATCCAGAGAGGTAGCTTCAGAAGAATTTGTATGATGAGAGACAACTTACATTAGGTTTCATCAATATTATAAATTGAGCTGTAACATAAGTTTTTTCTTACACTCTCTCTTTTCAAAACAGCTGCTCTATTTCTCCATCACCCTTTCATCCCTTCACTGTGCTTCATATGGACTCTCATGCCATCTTTCTCCATGCAGTCAACGAAGATGGATGGCCATATTTCTCTTCACTTACAGCTGTGTTATGTTACACTGACCAAAATGAAGATTAATTCTCTAAAATGACACTTCATGTCAGGAACCTCACATGCCCAGGCGGTTTTCATTCTTCTGTGATGTGTTGAGATGTTGTTGTGCTGGAGATACAGCGCCGAACGTCGTTATCCTGATCCCACACAGTTTAACAGAAAGGTTCCCTTCGTGCTTTCAGCTGTACATCTTGTGTTTGCTATTAATTGATGGGTAACCACAATATCCGAATATTCCAGGAATCTGTTCAAACATCGCTTTATGACCGGATGCCTGCGAAATATTATGGTTTTCAGAATATAATTGCCACCATTTACTTTGTCACATCCTTTGCAAAGTCTTCATGAGCAGATGTTGTTTCACTAGATTTGCTATTTGCTGCAGTCATTTTCTTTTCAAGATAGAATTAGGATATCAAACTCGTGATGTACTTATAATTTTAGGGATTTTGTCAGACAATAATGTTGTGAACTTTACGCAAACTTTTGCATTGCTTTAGCTCTGATATACCACTCTGTCTACAGTTTGATGTGGATTTTAAGAACATGATGGATGAAAGCTGTACAAACCTTTGTGTGAACTCTGTTTCAAATGTTTCCTTTGTAATAACCCAAAGAAAAATGGAAACAGGGGAGAGTGCAGGAGAAGGGCTGCTAATAAAACACAAGTGAGAGTTCATGATGTCTTATTATCAGACTTAAGTCTATGAGTAAGAACTGGTTTTTAAGTGTTCATCTTTTGAGATCAAGTTGGTCTGATTGAAAATCCCCTTTAATTGAAATGTTAACTTCAGTTGTTTAATTATTTGATTCCTTTTTATGAGCTAGAGATATGCAAACTTGAAAATATAAAAAAAATAGAAAAGTATGTTAATGTTTTTAAAATATGTAATTCACAGACAAATAAAAACTCTTTCTATACAGTCAGTGACTGCCTTGAGTGACTTTGGCGAAATAAATAAACCAATAATATTCCAGTTGGGTGTTTGAATGTATTAAAAACTACCTAACCAGACTGAGTTTGTATTACACGGTTTTTATAGATAGAACAGAACAGAACTTTGTTTTCACATTGACATGACACAACAGAAATTACTAAGCTTAATCGTTTACTGAATGTAAATGCCCATCTTCAAACTATTTTTCAAGTCACTATTGTTTCCCGTGATTGTGTAGCCCTCAAATTAAGAGACCAATTATAAGATTGGGAAGCATAACAGGCAAATATTTTTTTTTTTTTATCATTTTGGTTTACATTTTTTATAAATCAAAATCATCAAAATTCCTGAAGGCAAAGGTGTGACGGTCATTCTGGTTCATGACTAAAGATTCCTTTAATAAAAAAAATCAATGCCTTTTTCATTTGTCTCTGAGAAAATATGATGTTTATTAGTGCAAAGCTAGAGAGAAAATGTCATTAGGCAGTTGAATGACATTTGTACGTTTATAAAAAATTACCAACACGTTCTTGACTCCTGTTTCCTTACAAAATTGGAGGAAAAGGATGGACATGGACAGAGCTGAGAATTATCTGAAAAACAAAACCTAACTTCACATTCACACAAGGACCGGACGCTACGTGGTAAGTAAGGCAAGCCAATTTTATTTATATAGCACATTTTTGTATACATTGGCAATTCCAAGTGCTTTACAGAAGAATAAACAGATAATAGATGATACAGAAAATGAAAATAGATCAAAGATACAAGCAGGGAATAAGACATTAAATGCATAAAAAATTTTTAACCCTTGTGTGGTGTTCATATTATTGTTACTCAGGCGGTGTTTGAGTAACCCTTGTGTGGTGTTCATATTATTGTTACTCAGGCGGTGTTTGAGTAACCCTTGTGTGGTGTTCATATTATTGTTACTCAGGCGGTGTTTGAGTAACCCTTGTGTGGTGTTCATATTATTGTTACTCAGGCGGTGTTTGAGTAACCCTTGTGTGGTGTTCATATTATTGTTACTCAGGCGGTGTTTGAGTAACCCTTGTGTGGTGTTCATATTATTGTTACTCAGGCGGTGTTTGAGTAACCCTTGTGTGGTGTTCATATTATTGTTACTCAGGCGGTGTTTGAGTAACCCTTGTGTGGTGTTCATATTATTGTTACTCAGGCGGTGTTTGAGTAACCCTTGTGTGGTGTTCATATTATTGTTACTCAGGCGGTGTTTGAGTAACCCTTGTGTGGTGTTCATATTATTGTTACTCAGGCGGTGTTTGAGTAACCCTTGTGTGGTGTTCATATTATTGTTACTCAGGCGGTGTTTGAGTAACCCTTGTGTGGTGTTCATATTATTGTTACTCAGGGTGTTTGAGTAACCCTTGTGTGGTGTTCATTATTGTTACTCAGGCGGTGTTTGAGTAACCCTTGTGTGGTGTTCATATTATTGTTACTCAGGCGGTGTTTGAGTAACCCTTGTGTGGTGTTCATATTATTGTTACTCAGGCGGTGTTTGAGTAACCCTTGTGTGGTGTTCATATTATTGTTACTCAGGCGGTGTTTGAGTAACCCTTGTGTGGTGTTCATATTATTGTTACTCAGGCGGTGTTTGAGTAACCCTTGTGTGGTGTTCATATTATTGTTACTCAGGCGGTGTTTGAGTAACCCTTGTGTGGTGTTCATATTATTGTTACTCAGGCGGTGTTTGAGTAACCCTTGTGTGGTGTTCATATTATTGTTACTCAGGCGGTGTTTGAGTAACCCTTGTGTGGTGTTCATATTATTGTTACTCAGGCGGTGTTTGAGTAACCCTTGTGTGGTGTTCATATTATTGTTACTCAGGCGGTGTTTAGTAACCCTTGTGTGGTGTTCATATTATTGTTACTCAGGCGGTGTTTGTAACCCTTGTGTGGTGTTCATATTATTGTTACTCAGGCTGTGTTTGAGTAACCCTTGTGTGGTGTTCATATTATTGTTACTCAGGCGGTGTTTGAGTAACCCTTGTGTGGTGTTCATATTATTGTTACTCAGGGGTGTTTGAGTAACCCTTGTGTGGTGTTCATATTATTGTTACTCAGGCGGTGTTTGAGTAACCCTTGTGTGGTGTTCATATTATTGTTACTCAGGCGGTGTTTGAGTAACCCTTGTGTGGTGTTCATATTATTGTTACTCAGGCGGTGTTTGAGTAACCCTTGTGTGGTGTTCATATTATTGTTACTCAGGCGGTGTTTGAGTAACCCTTGTGTGGTGTTCATATTATTGTTACTCAGGCGGTGTTTGAGTAACCCTTGTGTGGTGTTCATATTATTGTTACTCAGGCGGTGTTTGAGTAACCCTTGTGTGGTGTTCATATTATTGTTACTCAGGCGGTGTTTGAGTAACCCTTGTGTGGTGTTCATATTATTGTTACTCAGGGGTGTTTGAGTAACCCTTGTGTGGTGTTCATATTATTGTTACTCAGGCGGTGTTTGAGTAACCCTTGTGTGGTGTTCATATTATTGTTACTCAGGCGGTGTTTGAGTAACCCTTGTGTGGTGTTCATATTATTGTTACTCAGGCGGTGTTTGAGTAACCCTTGTGTGGTGTTCATATTATTGTTACTCAGGCGGTGTTTGAGTAACCCTTGTGTGGTGTTCATATTATTGTTACTCAGGCGGTGTTTGAGTAACCCTTGTGTGGTGTTCATATTATTGTTACTCAGGCGGTGTTTGAGTAACCCTTGTGTGGTGTTCATATTATTGTTACTCAGGCGGTGTTTGAGTAACCCTTGTGTGGTGTTCATATTATTGTTACTCAGGCGGTGTTTGAGTAACCCTTGTGTGGTGTTCATATTATTGTTACTCAGGCGGTGTTTGAGTAACCCTTGTGTGGTGTTCATATTATTGTTACTCAGGCGGTGTTTGAGTAACCCTGTGTGGTGTTCATATTATTGTTACTCAGGCGGTGTTTGAGTAACCCTTGTGTGGTGTTCATATTATTGTTACTCAGGCGGTGTTTGAGTAACCCTTGTGTGGTGTTCATATTATTGTTACTCAGGCGGTGTTTGAGTAACCCTTGTGTGGTGTTCATATTATTGTTACTCAGGCGGTGTTTGAGTAACCCTTGTGTGGTGTTCATATTATTGTTACTCAGGCGGTGTTTGAGTAACCCTTGTGTGGTGTTCATATTATTGTTACTCAGGCGGTGTTTGAGTAACCCTTGTGTGGTGTTCATATTATTGTTACTCAGGCGGTGTTTGAGTAACCCTTGTGTGGTGTTCATATTATTGTTACTCAGGCGGTGTTTGAGTAACCCTTGTGTGGTGTTCATATTATTGTTACTCAGGCGGTGTTTGAGTAACCCTTGTGTGGTGTTCATATTATTGTTACTCAGGCGGTGTTTGAGTAACCCTTGTGTGGTGTTCATATTATTGTTACTCAGGCGGTGTTTGAGTAACCCTTGTGTGGTGTTCATATTATTGTTACTCAGGCGGTGTTTGAGTAACCCTTGTGTGGTGTTCATATTATTGTTACTCAGGCGGTGTTTGAGTAACCCTTGTGTGGTGTTCATATTATTGTTACTCAGGCGGTGTTTGAGTAACCCTTGTGTGGTGTTCATATTATTGTTACTCAGGCGGTGTTTGAGTAACCCTTGTGTGGTGTTCATATTATTGTTACTCAGGCGGTGTTTGAGTAACCCTTGTGTGGTGATCATTATTGTTACTCAGGCGGTGTTTGAGTAACCCTTGTGTGGTGTTCATATTATTGTTACTCAGGCGGTGTTTGAGTAACCCTTGTGTGGTGTTCATATTATTGTTACTCAGGCGGTGTTTGAGTAACCCTTGTGTGGTGTTCATATTATTGTTACTCAGGCGGTGTTTGAGTAACCCTTGTGTGGTGTTCATATTATTGTTACTCAGGCGGTGTTTGAGTAACCCTTGTGTGGTGTTCATTATTGTTACTCAGGCGGTGTTTGAGTAACCCTTGTGTGGTGTTCATTATTGTTACTCAGGCGGTGTTTGAGTAACCCTTGTGTGGTGTTCATGTTATTGTTACTCAGGCGGTGTTTGCGGGTCTCGTGGACCCATTGCCTTTTGCAGATTTTAATTCACCCAATCAAAACATTTTATGTTAAAAACATAAACAATTTTCCCTTTAGCCAAGAAACAAGTGATATAAACAGCAAATATACTTTATTTATTGTTTTTTAGCCTGATTTCGTCACGTTTAGAATTTGAACCATGTGTGGTGTTCTCATTATTGGTACTTTGGCAGGGTTGGTGGCTCTGCTGGACCCGTTGCATTTTTGCACTTTTAATTCACACAATCACACAATTTTATTCTAAAATGTAAAATATTATGTTTATGTGTGATATGTGTTTGATGAAAACTGAAAATGGGTCCCACAGACCCGAACACCATACAAGGGTTAAAAGAAAAGAAAATCAAACGGGAGGCGTGTTTGGACAGCAGTGCTCAGTCAGTAAACACATTTAAAGAGATGAGTTTAGTCTGAATTTAAATGTGACTAAAGCTTTAGCTCTTCTAATCTCTTCTGGAAGCTGGTTACAGCTGCGGGCAGCATAGTCACTGAAAGAACACTCTCCCTGTTTTGTGCGAATTCGTAGCAATTCTAACTGATTTAATCTAATGATCTAAAAGCTGTTTGGTTTGTGTACAACATCATATCTGTTTTATTGCATGATGCTGAGCTTTTTGTGATTTATAGACGAGCAACATCACTTCAATCAATTCTGTCTGTCACTGGAAGCCAGTGTAGACACAAATAGTACTGATGTTATGTGCTCTGACTTTCTAGTTCTGGTCAGGATCCATGCAGCCGCATTGTGAACAAGCTGTAGCTGCCCAGTGGTCTTTTTGGGGAGACCATTACAATAGTCCAGCCTGCTGGTCTAATGAAAGCATGGACTAGTTTCTCCAGATCTTGACTGGAGAAGTGATTTCCATGTAAACTCAATGGATAGGTGTGATCTTGACTTCATACAGAGAAAGGGGAGTGGGAGGGGTGGGTACTCCTGTGCGAATAATGATCTAGTGAAATAGTCAATAGCATGGAATCTTCTTATGGTAGTCATATGAGGGAAACTAGCAATGAGGAATGATGGATTTTACTTGCAGAAAAAGTGAGTGGGGTGACAATTGAACATGGCTTAAGGCCTAAACTCAGAGCTGTGGTTTGGCTGCCACCATGACTATTCTTTCCCACAATCTTCATGAAGGATAAATGTAGCAATTTAAACAAAAAATACTGTTTACATTATGCTGTCTTTTTTATTTACATGAGGTAAGTTTTGAAACCAGCTTCCAGCGGCCAGTCAGGATGTTTCTTATCAGACTCTAGGAAGTGTATATGTTTGCTGGCTGGCTCGGATGTAAATTTTAGCTTGTCTATTTTTTTTTCATTATAATAGACTATTTTAAAAATAAGTAGTAGCAATTATAAGTATTGCAGTGTTTCTGGACTTGACTGCATTTGTAAGTTGAGGCACAAAATTAAATGCTGACATTCGTGTTGAACACTGTATAGGGTTTCATTTGCAAACCCTCGGCTGAGTCTTTACAGAAAAGACTTTACCATATTACCTCCAAATATAGACGAGTTCTGATGAGGAATGCAAATAATGAACATTACACTCTGAGCAGAAGACAGGAATGTTAGGGTGAGGTTGAGGTGAAGTCCAGGGATTTTGAGGGCTTTTAAAGAGGGTTCATTCGACTTCCTGCTGATACATTTCAAGGGTTTACTGGGCTAAAAGTAAGTGCCAATTCACAGCTCTGAGTCTAGAGTTAGCGCTCCCTCCAGATTCACCCTAGAGTTGTTTTAGCAGCCCAGGTGGAGACTTAGCACATTACCGTGCTTTAATAAAAGAGCATCCATCAGTGTTTTGTCAAGTCTGGGTATGATAAATGTAGCCAACGAATGGGTTTAGCTGCCCGTTGTTTTGAAAAAGTGCTCTCGCTGTCAAAACTCAGCTCTGCTCAAATGAAAAGGAGAGCGATGGAAATGTTAATGTATAAATTTACACACGCACAGGGAACCTTTGACTGCAATAATAATTTACTGTGATTGATGAGTGAAGGGATTGTGAGTCCTTTCATTGTAATTGGAAACTTTTAGAAGGTATGGTGGTTTAATGATGCTTTGAATTTTTTTTGCTTGCAGGGAAGAATCAACCTTGATTTCCTACATGGGACGAGTTCTAATCAAACCAATGATTTCCTCATAATCATTCGTAATGAGTTTGACTGCTGCCATTTGCTCTCAGTCAAGTCTAAATGAATGGAATTACCTCATCCGGTCTGAAATATATGGAAGCAATTAAAGGCAGAGCTACCTCTCAGAATCGCTCGTTCTCTCGGAGGGAGAAGGTAGATTGATGAGACTGTACAGTACATGTGGGTACATCTTAATTTCGCCCCTAATCAAATGGAATCTTGTGTTTTTCTTGCTTTGCTAAAACGAGTGAGATTCCAAAGCTAGATGATTTATTTACTCAGTGGTGCATTTCAGATGTCAGAGCTGGAATTAAAATCTCATTTTTGGGTTGTAGCATTTGCAGGGTCATCACGAAGCATTTTACGGTTCAAAGTTTGGCGTATTCGATTCAGTCTATAATGTAACGTCTGCATGCTTGAAAGTTTTGCTTTGGTCAGATGCTAATGATTCCGTGAAATAGTAGTGATTTTGGTCACCCATAACTTTCCCTTTAAATTTTGCGTTTTTTTTTAATTAAGAAGAAGTGGATTGTTTCTGTTGAAAAATAAATAGGGTTTTAAATAGGGATGAACGATTCAGCATAATTGAAAATGTGAGTATAGCCAAACAATTACTTTAGTGTTTATTTTATTATGTAAAAAGAAACATTTCATGAGTTAAAATATACTATATTCGTCCTTTTATTTAATTAAATGGAAATAAAGGAAAATAATGATTACCCGTTTCTTCTTTTATTCACTGCTTAAATGCTGTTCTTGGAACAAAGAAAACTTGATTTAGGAAAATCTCACCACATTTAAGAAAGAATTCAGTGGCTTCAGTGGCATAAGAATTCTTAAATGAGACAAAAATGCTTTTGAAAGTCATAAAACTGGGAATAATGTAAGAAATTGTCACTAAATCAAAACATGTAAAGCTTAATAACAAACCAAAAACCTCTTGATTCATTTGGCACCATTCTAAATTAGGTGTCCTGTACTGAATACTGTAATTCAGTATTTAGTAAGTCTTAATGCATAAACTGGGCTTAGTCCTCAAGCCAAGTTATTTGAACCCAGATTAATGCTTCAGAAAGCAGGTGATGGGAACAGAATGCTACAGTGAAGAGAACGGTGGAGGGATTTAATATGGCACTTTTACAAGAGCCCACAGATTATCCAAGTCCAGCTGGCTGTACATTAGATTTGAACTGCATAAATCCATCAGACTCTACCCGGGCAAGAGAAGATGTTTAGGTGAGAATTTATCCCCAATTCCTCCCTCTGATTAAATCCTGTCAACCAGACCATTTCACATCAGCCATTTGTCGATAAACAGCAAACACACTGGTGTAAAAGCCGTGGATGCAGGGAAGCCTGTTCAAACAGCTGGACCTGAACATGACTCTGAACAATCACAGGCTGCAACTTAAGCCAAATGTGATTAAGTTCAATCCCCTTCTAATAAAGAGCCACATATGGAACCCTAGCTGGGGCTGGCAGAGGCCCCAGTCAAACAGTTCCCATTTAAAACAGTCCTTTACCAGCTTTGTCTCTAATACCCCTCACGGATTGTGAGCATGGGGGTTTGTTGACTCCTTTTTTTTTGTCTGTGAAAACATCTTGCTCTCAGCTCAGTCATTCTGATTAGCACAAATTACTAGACTTGTGTTGACTTTTCCCAAACTCTGCTCAAGTCAGTTTAGAAGCAGAATTTACTGTAAACCTTCAGGTTCATGAGCTGTTTAAGGCTGGATGCAATAAATCTGACAATAGCTTCAACCATACATTGCAGCTGAGTAGAGTTTGTTGACAGTTTTTGATTTTAATTCGTTTTAACCCCTGTTGGCTGAGTTTGGCTTTAAAAGTAATGTCCACACAACACAAGCACATTTATTTGTAAAAGCTTTTTTAAATAGTCTATACAGTTTTACCTTTGGTCCAATTTAAAGTGCAGCAGCGTTCTAGTGAAACTTTATATTCTTCTGGCTGAGTTTACATACTGCTTTTTGTTTTTAACACAACTGTAATGTATATGTTTTTCAAATAACTTCCACCAAAATAATAAAGAGCTACTTATATATTTTATTTTAGCCTAGACAGGTCTCAAACAAGCCATTTACACAATACACTGGTAAAGCTCCTCTTGGCTTGTTTGATGCTACCAGTTTGTTTCTTGAAACAGGGTTGGAACAAAACACCCACCGGGGCCCTCTAGACGACTTTGCCCAACTCTGAGATAGAAAAAGTGTTTTTTAATGGTGTGGATCGATTGGTGTGTCATGGAGTGTACAGGTAACTTAGCTCTGTGGCATCCCCTTCACTTGACTTTATCCTTCACATACACAAGCAGTCAGAAGTTTGGAATTACTTTTGCATTACATAAATTCAAATCGCCTTCATGGTAAATGTAGCAAAAGGATTGGGAGTTATGAATGAACATAATGCTAAAGATAAATGTTTTCCTCATATGTTTCCATTGTCCAACCAACAGTAGTTTTATCTTAACAGACCTTAGATTAAGTTGAGAAACAGACTGTTGCTGCAGCAGCTACTATAGAGATCTGTATTCTGACATGGCATCAATGTGAGTGAAAAAAAATCCAAATAACTTGACTTTTGGCTATATTTCACTTTCAGCTTATCAACTGATTTTAATCACAGGAGCAATATTACATATGTTCGATTTCACGTAAGTAAAATAATATTCTGTTTCCCAAATCATTTGTGAGCTGCAGAATACAAATTTAAATTCGGTTTTAAAACTTCCTCAGACTAAATCTATGGTATTGTTATAATTCAGTGGTTTCTTTTGAATCTTCGCCTCCTCTGGAGGAGAGAATGGAGTTGGAAGGGAATGCTCCGCTCAACCCTCTCCTTGGTAACAGGCCTGGAGCCTGTCCTGAAATGCCTGGGGGTCGAAATGATGACAAAACAGTATTTAACCGAGCTCACTGCTCCGGCTAGTTACAAAAGAGGTGGAGGGTGGAGAGGGAGCAGCTTCACAAAAGCCCATTTACAGTATGGGTCAGTACATCTCAATACCTTTACAATTCCAGTCAAATTCTTTGTGTTCCCCCTGCTGACAATAAGTATCTAGCCCATGCCACACAAAAGGGCGGTCGGCGGTTTATGGTCTCCTCTGACATTAACCCAACGAATTTCGACTCCTCTCCATTAAACTTCTCTTTCTTTTCTCCACCGCACCATTAAACTTCTCTTCTGTCACACGGGTCATTTCGCATGTGAAGCAGTCTGACAGCCAAAGATGCCATGACTCAGCTTTGACAAGAATTAGTTCCTAACAATCAAGCTTTTCTCTAGCTCCAAAAGACTTGTGCAGTTAAAGAGAAGTTAGCTGTGGCAACAAAGGAGGTTTCTGCCTTTGGAGCCGCGCGCCTCACATTAGCTCATAGTCCTGCTTCCGCTTCAGCCTGGCTTTAAGTCAGGACACAGCGATGGGAGAAATCTCCCCGTGAGTTTGAGCTGTTGGCATTATGCTCCCGTCTCAGGCTAATCCTGCTTTTACAGGGGTCAAAAGGAGGTCAATCCTCAGAGCATCCACTCAGGACATGATTCTTGAGTTGTGTCCACATCTAAAGATGAGAATCTCACACATGCTTAGGGTCCTTGGTTTAATAAAAATCCATGGGAAACTTGAGTTCTGGTAAAACAGATTCAGGCAACTTTCTTTTTTATCTGGCTCTTGTCAAATTTGTCATTAAACTATATACAGCACTCGCTTTGTTTTTATACTTTTGTTCTTGTGTTTGTCTCTGTCTTATTTCAAATATGTGTTCTAACATACATTTTTAACAGAAGTAATTTTTGTCATCTGAATTTAACTAGATAACTATATGTTGTTTCAACTGATTTTGCTCATCACCGCTTTAAACCAAGTATTCTCTAGACCAGATTTTCACATTTTTTTCAGTCTGAATCTTCAGGCTGAACAAACTCCATGCATAAACAATGAGCACCAATACAAGTTCATACTTTAGGCAGAGCGATGGGCATGAGGTAAAACTAGTTTGAGTGTTGTTGGGACATAAAAGAGCAGCTGAATGGCACCTGATGCACACTCTTGCGAATTATTAAAATACAGCAAGCCAATTATTTCATTTAATAAATTAAACTTAGATGCTAAAACAGGTACTTTTGGGTCAGTAGACTAACGGTGGAGTTATTGATGTTTGCATTCAATCTGCTCTCCACACCACTTCAAAAGTGTCTCGTGGCTGTCCTCTTTCGTATTGCTAGACAGGTGAATGTACTCCTTTTTTACCTACTAAAACCCTCGAAGCCATTATAAGGACGTAGATCACTCTGCCCGTTCATGCCAGAGTCCCCCGGACAAAGTGATTGACAGGTGGTAATTTTGGTGTAACTTATATAAATTTTTTTTATGTTTTCATTATTGGTAAAACAAAGACCATGTGGGCAGGCTTCAAATAATTAATTTGTTATGAATTAACTGAACAAAACAACAATCCTCCCCCGAATTGGCATTTCTCATTAGACATGTCAAATTGAGCAACATCACCCAACCCTTCTGAGCAGCACTTATCTTATGTTGTTACCATGCACACGTGTCCTGAATAATCTCAAAGGTTTCTCCTAGTATCACAGTCTGCACGCATGATGGTGCATTTCCAGAAAATGGTCTGATTCAGATTTTGGCAAGCCAGCAATAATATCCCCAGGTGAGATGGACTTCTCAAATATTTGAAAGATTGTCAAGAAAAGAAAAGAAGCAGTTTTTTTACAGCTCTAATAAATCACCAAATGTTGTGCTTTAACAGCACACTGAGTTTGTATCTTCAGGTGACCAAAGGATGACCCTGAAAATATGAATCTCCTGAGGGGAAATCCTTTTCAGAATCCTACTGAAGGCACGGCTACAGCAGGGCAATGAGGACTTGATCTGAGGGTGCCAGACGGGTTGACTCAAAATGTGCCCCGTCACTAAACATTATAGCTACGAGACTCCCTTCACCACAGTAAGCTCTTCAGGTTTATGTCGAAATGTCCAAGAGGAATTCATATTGACCTCTTTATTGTTGAAAGGTCCTGAAGTCCCTGAACATCAGAATCTTTAGTGTTTGTCCCTTGTGTCCCACTAAAACTAAATGGAGTGGAGTTTTCCAAAAGTCTCGACTATTCTAGTCACTCCAACCTAGCTAATGGTCTTCCAACCTCTTTACAGAAATACCTTTATTTGAAGTAAAACAACTTCCAATGCAATTGCTCAGTTACTGCACATTTTTGGGTTGAATATAAATCCTGTCACCCAAATCATTGTGTGCACTAACCAGCCAGACTGAGAAAGAAAACAGATTGGTCTGTTTTTATATGAACACAACACAGAGCAAAATATCAAATATCAAAATATCCAAGACTCAAATTAGGAAAAAATGTGATTTAAGGATCTGTGACTAATAGCAGCAATAAGCTAATGTTTACTGTCAACAGTAACAAAACGTAGTTAGACATGAGCAGAGAGAAGAAAAATCATAAGCATCCCAAATATTAAGATATATATATGTAAAAAAAAGTCTTATTTAACAGAAACTTTGAATCATATTTTTTATAATAAAGTAAAGTACAGCTTTGAATAATCAAGAAATATTTGTCTTCCTCGTGACTCAGGAAAAGATGAGTGTTGTACATGATCGTGAGCCGTATAATTGCATTTATTTACAGTGCAGTCATGCCCCAGGTAAGATGAATTTGACATCCTGCTGCAAACCATGGGCTTCTATTATTATCTATATAGTATACAGCTGTTAGGACAGTTGTCGCAACAACTTTGAATTGCAAAGAAAAAATACCTATTTGAATTCTAACTGGACCATGACTTAGTGTATCGTTAGTAAAGTTTGGTCCGGGTTTTCGATAGCCAAACTGCAAATATGAACACACCTAAAAGTTAATGAAATGATAGCCTTAGACAGTATTTGTATGTTTCTAAAAAAAGAATGCGAGTCCTCCTATTTCACAGGATCATGTCACCTCCAAACTTGTGGTCCACTTTAAAGTGGGTACCCAGGCATGCGTCCTCTCACTCATCGATGGAGCCCCCCTGCTGTTGATGAATGTTCAGACCTCTTATAGAGAGAAGACGGGCGGGCTGACACCCCGATCCCCCACCCCCAGCTGCTAGGGTAGGGCACACACATGACAGAGGAGTCCTTGAATCTGTCGACAGCAGAACTTGTAGGTGCTGAGGGACCCCTCCTCCCACCTGAGAGGTCTGAACAATTTAGTTTTTTCTTATGAAATGAACTCGGTTTAGCACAATGTTCTTCAAAACATCTTGTCTGTGGTTACTCTTAATAGTGCTCCAACCACATATCAAAATCATTTAGGATTTGATTATTTTTCTGGTATTAATTTTATTTTATGATAATAGCAATAGAGGCTTTCCTGTTTTTGGTTAGTGAAGCTAATCTGGTTAGAGAGTTCTGCAAACATTATTAATTGCAATGTGTTTTTTAGACCTCGGTTATCAAGGTGGTTATCAAGGCATTTTGACCAGCAGAACTTTCTTTGAAGATCACAAGCTGCTATCCGTAGACGCTTGAACCTCAGTTGTCTTAGTAGAACGGTTGTTTTTTTACGTTCTCAGACTAGCTTTCTGAAAAACTAAGTGTGTGGGTGGTGTTGATGTATAATTTCAAGCAAATGGGTTAGTTTTAAAAGCTTTCCCTTTGTAACTAATGAGGAAGACTGAAATAGCAATTCATCAGTTGGATATTTTTGTGAATTCCAATTTTTAGTGTGTTTGGTCATGTTGCTAATAGTATGCGACTGCTTTCCATCTTGTGTATGAACAGAAAAAGATTGTGCTCTTCGTCATTTATGTGGTTTTAAAATTATCATCTGATCAAAACATAGTTATTAGAATCAAATGGTATTTAGAAGATTACAGAATATCGGCAGAAACATAGCAGAGGAGGTGCTGGAAGGGCTAGGGTGCACTATAAATCCAGATACGTTTTTATTTTATTTTATTACGTAATTAGTTTCAGATTCAAATTTTTATAGTAATGAGCATTTCATTGCAGAAATATATATATATATTTTTAAGTTTATTGTACTCCTCCAAATTTATACATTTATCATTTTTAACTATAATAACTAAAATGATGAATCTACATTGTTTTTTTAACTAAAAATTTAGCTTGGCATGAGCCAGAAGAATAATATCACCTCTTGTTATATTCCTATATTAAATGTTGTTATATGTTGGCTCTTTAAATATGACACTCACCAGCTTTCATGTAGCAATTTTACTGGAACACAGCCTTCACTGCTCATATTTGTAAGAAATTGTGTTTAAGGGTAGCTTGAAGTCGTAGAAGTCTTGTAGATGCAGTTTGGCCGTTCAGACTGAGCTTCATTAGCCAAAACTCAGATAGCTAATCAGATTTAGGTTCACAAAAGAAAGCAACCTAGTTCAGATTAAAAACAAAGATTGCAATTGTGCTTTATAGGGTTTACTGGTCACACATCTTAAGGCTGTCAATTAATGGAGCCTGTTCTGAATTAGCTTTGAGGTCCAGTAGTGGAGTTGGGGTCCACTACTACATCTGTGATTGGAGAGCACTCTGCTTAATCTGCTACTTCTAAATAATCTAAACAGGGATATACAAGTCACTCATGTCAGAAAAAGAGTAGGCTTTTTTTAATTACAGTACTTAGCCGGTAGCCCATGCAGTTAGAAAACAATAGCCGATATGTGCAAAGCCTGTTAGAATGAGTCAGAAACCTTGCAGTGGCAAGATAAACTAAAAGGAACAGGTGTCCTGAAAGGTTACATGTACTGTGTGACCAACCACACAACTTCCAAAGTAGGCATTTGTTCCAACTTTTCTGGGTTTTGATTTCAGGGATTTGGTATTGGTATCTATATTTGGTTCAAGTACCTCATGCACAACTGTACACCTTTCATAAATAAATCAGTATTTTTTTTTTCTGAGCTCCGATTTCAAGCAGCAACTCATGGAAGTGGTTGGTCTCTGTTTGATTGGGCTTAGCTTAGGTCAGTTTCAATTTCAGCCGGATTGTTTTAGCATGTTGCCAGATCTGTATTTAGTCGATGCAGTGCGATTAAGTGATTGCGATTATAGCACTACACTGATTTTGATTGAAGTCTGGAGTGAGTAGTAATTTCAGCTAGTAAAAAGGAACAGGCGGTTGTGTTGGGTAACTAATCTGCATGGAAACGATATCTTGCTGCTACTATCAGAGGTTGTTTGGAAAGACTTGAAATGTGATGCTTGAGCATGTTGCCTCCATCTCAACAGTCCGTATTTACTAATGATTTCTTTTATATTGCGTTCCTCAGCATGTAGGAAAACACCAGTGTTGTTTTTGGCTCAAGGGCAGACTGGCTGTGAAAGTCTTTTTGAGCCTGTGACAATAGTTTGGCCGGCCAACAAGACAAAAAGTGCTCTGTATTTGAACCGCATGTCATTAAAATCCCTTCAGAAATCTGCTAATCACCCCATATAGATTTCTTGACTACCTCAAATAAACTAAATTCTTCAGTTTTTTTTCCTTTGAGTTTTTAGGAACATGTGCTAGCTAGCCTGACTCCAAATGTTGAAACAAAGAAGTCAAGAGTCTTTTCTTAATGCTATCCCCTTCGAAATCCCTCTGTATCGTGGCCACCCCAGGAGCAGCAATTATAACAGAAATGTGAAAAGGAGCCTAAACTGTTTTCATATACTGTTTCTCTTGTTTCATACTTGCAGAGTTGTGGGTAATGAGTATTTAAATGCTGGAATAAATTGAGCTCTATGCGCCAAGCGCTGAGGTTTTGCTAGCTCTATTTATTAGCCCATGATATCCAAACAAGCACTTTCCCAGAGGTTTTGAGATTGAGATCTGATCTTGTTCATGTAAGCAAAACAAAACAAGTGTTCAATGATTTATAGAATTGTCATGGGTAATTTTAGTTCATTGGTGTTTGCTCAAGGAACTTAAAATCTGTTAACCAGAGTGGTTTTGTTACGTAAAAGACATTTTAAAATTTTAAGTTCTTTTGTCTATGATAATGGCAAGATTGTTTAGCAAGTATGTGAACAAATGGCAAGGAAATGCATCTCACAGAACCTGTAGTCACTTGACTTTAGGAGAAGATGCTGAAGGTACCAGAGAACAGCAGCCAATGTCTTTAACAGAGATTCCGATTTTGAAGCCAGTTGGGTATCTTGAAGAGCCACTGACTGATTAGTCAGGCACCAAACTGGATGGTTTTTGGGTTGATGGGCCTGATTAATGATCCCTTAACAGACATGTTGAACGTGTGATTAGGGCGGTACCTGTAGTTCTTCACAGAGTGAAACTAATTTAAATAAATGTAAGAGGTAAACAGCTATCTTGGAATCCATCATGCTCAGTCAGACATGTGCATTTATTGCAAGTTTATAGCTGCTTGATTATGAAAAAATGTTAATCATGATTATTTACAATTATTATTCTTTATCTTTCAGCAATGTTCTTCCTTATAGTTTGTTTAAATGAACCACTGAACTAAAATACACTTTATTAATATATCTTTAGTAACAAAAATTTTACTGGAACAACAGATGAACGACATTTAAGTGAAAATACATTTAGATCTTTTAGTAAGTTCATCATACTTCCTCCATATTGGTAGATTTATATTTTTTCTCTTGGTAAAAAATTTATTACACTTTTGAAGTTATTTAACAAGAGCTTTGGCTCTCTCGTGGTCAACACATGCTAACATTAACAGCTAGCACTAGCCTGTCACTGATTACAGAATTACATTCACGTTTTCTGAGCAGAACAAACTTATTGTTTATGAGCAGTTGATTTAGTTTTAAGAATAACCAGGGTTAGGCATTTATTATCTGAACAGTAAATGTGTTTAACATTTATAGTCTTGGTTTATGTGTTTAAGGGTAAGTGGCTGTATGTCAGGGGTTTTAGATCAGTCAGGAATTTAAATTCTTTTCTTTAATAATTTTTTTTTTGTTCAAATTACCTGTTAGTTCACACATACCAATAATGTCAATTCAGAATTTATTGCTTATTATTTTCTTGTTTTGTTTTCAGAAACACATTCTGGAAAAGAAACACGGTCTCTACAGAAACAGAAAAGGTATATTAAGACATTCTGGAGCCTCAGAATAAAATGGAACACTTTTCAAAATGAACGAAGCTGTCTTGTTCTGGACTATGAAGACTGAAGCCAAACCTCTATGGTTTGAGACCATCGGGCCATCAAGAACCTGTAAAGTTTCCTGGGCGCAGAACTTGGAGCTTTTTTCAACAGGATTGCATTAATCATGCCATGAATGACTTCAGAATACATGTAAGTGTTCTTGGATTTGTTTAAAACATACATTTATGTCTCATCAGCTGATCTTAGAATTGAATCAAAAGAGGATTTTTCTCAAATATTGTTCGTACATCTGTCTTAAATATATCTGAGTATTTTCTTTTAGCTGAGCTAATCAGTCCACCTCACAGCTGTGGCATATCAGGATGATTAGGCTGGTTACAATTAAATGTTAATAAAAACAGATTTAGACACATGTGAATATTATTTGAGAAAAATAGAAATATTGTATCTATAAAATGGTTAGGACATTGACTTCAGCTTGTGAAAGTTAGAATTTCATATATTATTTTGTGTACATTGTGTTGAAAGCTAAAAAAAACACAAGTCTTACACGTTTAAATGGTAAAGATTTTTAATTAGTTCATAAATATTTATTTTTCATTCGGCATACAAAAGTGACAGTATGTACATCCACAGTGAAGTGGTTCACGAAGGCTTTAACGGGTGAGCCACAAGCTCTGTTCACATGCTCAGAGAGGTTTGCATTGGAACATCAGCTTCTTACGTCGGTTAAAAATAAACAAGGCACAACGCGTATAGTCCAATGTCCTTGTTGAAATATATGGAATAAATACAACTTTCTCCATCTAAAATCAAAGCCATCGCAAAGTCCTCATCCAAGAGCTGCATCTGACATTCCCTTTTTCATCAGTCTGTTCAAACCGCATAACTGGTGCTCATTAAGTACCATTACTTCTTGGAATGTGGAATCCTCTGAGACCGAGAGCCATTGACTTCCCAAAAATGGAGAAAAAGTACCTTTTGTTTTTAAACAAACAAAATAATAGGAATATTGTGTAAGAAAATAGATTAGGATCTGGATTAAGGAGCATATGATTTTGGTTTATACCCTCTTGAGGACGGTGAGCTAGCTGTGCAGTAAAAAAAGAATAAGTCCAGCTTTGGATTAAAAAAAAAAAATCTCTTCTCAAAAGCCCTTAAGCAGAAAACCTGGTTGCTTGGCATTTCGGTGTCTGAGAATGTTAGGTTGACTGAGAGCAGAATCTTGATGTAGTTTATTTATATTTTTGCAGAGTCCATCTCATTTGCAGACGTACTTCTCAAGTGTCCTCTCGCACTTCTTGCAGGTAACGTAGCAGCACCAGTGGTATTTGCAGTGGCAGCGCTCGAGCACTCTCTCCGAGTATGGGTTGTACCCTCGACCGCAGCACATCAGGTCACAGCTCTCACTGCCATTTGACGTCTTGTTGCACTGTCTGTGAGACACATCAAGAAAAACAGCTTCAGAGATTTCGCTTTATTCACACGGAAGTTTATGGAAAAACTAGACTCAAATATTTCGCTTTGCCTCCAACCTGTGTAGTATCAGTATGACTTTTGAACACAAGATTCTTTAACTAGGGCTTATACTTTTTGGAACGATTTGAACATGACTGTAATAGTAGTCTGAATCACTCTAAAGTGGTACTTTTTTCAGATACAAAAAAAAGATGGTACAACATGATGTAGGTCATTGATTGGATAATGACTAAGCTTGGTGATTGGATAGAACAAGGTGAACTTGTTCTTCGTCTTTTTGCATCTTAAAATTGCAATTTAGAAAAATGTTAAAATTATTGTAATTAGAAAACTATAACTAACTTTATTCATGCTGTTCTTTTCACATGTGACCTAGAACTGCTTATAATTATGCTTCAGCTACATGCAGTGTGAATGTAACCAGGAATCCTGTGGATGTAGGAACAAATGTTATCACATCTACGTATCCATGCTACTGTAGCTTCAGAACAATATTACCTGTACCATGATTGGTTTCGACTTGACAAAACCTAACCATTTAAATTCGGGTTAATCAGTACCATGAAGCACCTCATCAACTGTCTTTGTCGAGTTAGGATTAGATCCTGAAGGTCTGATGAGTTCACGGGCGCATGCACATAAAAGACTAACATAGGCACTAAATAACCATTCACGATGAACATGGATGCAGCGAGAACATTTCATTTCTCTGAAAAGGAGTAAGAGATTTTAGTTTGAAAATAGGATTACGATTGAAACACCTATTTTGTGTCATAGTAATGTTGTTGCTGCTGCCAAAGTAAGATTGTTGGCAGAAAAATAGCTGATTTTATGAATGCGATAAAAAAAAGCACATTCTGTATTATTGTAAAATTGAGTATCATGCCTGTGCGTGTGTGTGCGTGTATGATAAGGGTTGCATAATTTTTGGCTTTTTAATTACAATACGTTTGACTTTTTTATGTGATGGTAATATGTTTAAGATTGTATTACAAAATAAATTAAGTGATTTTCTCTATAACCTAAATGTATGTTTAAATTTCAAAGGTCTATGCAATTGTTTTTTTTTTTTGGCAGATGTAACACAAACACAAAATCATGGTAGCAGATAAAAATTAAGTTCTGTAGCTGGTTAGCCATATAACACTCTATCTGCGGTACGGTAAGGGCATAACTTTTATGTGTATTTTGTATGAGTGAAGAAGCTTGCAAAAGTAAAACATTCCTTCCGTGGAGAACCTGTACCTTTCAGTACATGTCAAAGAAAAGCTAAGGAATTTTGTCTCTCCCTAAATACTCGTCTCGAATGAAGTGCTTGTCTAACAGAGGAGAGTGCCCCTGTACCACAACAAATTCCTTGTGTTTGTGCACATGCATAATATAGATCTTTCTGATTCTTAATTTGCACACAAATATGCACAATATTGGGAAGAAAAGGCGAAACCTATGTTACCGACGCTGATGTTATGTAATTTAAAAGTTCCTTTCATAACCGCTGATTGGGCCCATTTAAGCTTTCAATTTAATCTCTAATGCAGAACATAACTTGCCCCTGGAGCAGGTTAGCCGTGTGGTGAAAGTAACCAGGGTGACAATGATTGAATAAATCCTAGATCCCTTCATAGCACCCAAACCCAGGACTGGTGCAAACTAATCCTAAACTTAGCTGGCTAAGCAGTTAATCCGGCTTCATGGTACAGCCCCCTGCTGTGTTTCTTAATGGTTAAACCGAAACTGTGCAGGGCTCAGGCCAAAACCCTCATTATAAGATATCACTTTTAATACAATTATTATTAGTAAGCACTTGCATCTCTTTGAAGTGAAACAATATATTAATTAATAATGTATTATTTGTTCACTTTATTGGGTGAGCGCTTTAAATTAGCTATCAATATTTATAGTTGATAACCACTTTAATGGTAGATGGAAGTGTCAGCTGGCTTAATATTTTTGTACTTTTTACTGGTATATTTCACCCCAAAGATGAAATTACAGGTATTAATCACTGACCCCATTATTAAATATAAAATAAATATAATAAAAAAAAAAAACATTTTCAAAGTAAAAGCTTTGTTGCACTTCCTGACTATGTCTAAGGATAAACAAATCATTTTTATATTGTGTCAAACTATTTCAATCAAGTTAAAATACTTAATTTTACAGATGCGTTACTTGAGAGCCTATGGAGATTTAGTTTACTTTCAAATAGTTACTAAATTCAATAAGCTAAAAAAAAAAACATACTAAATCATTGGCATACTCAGAGGTGTTGTTGCTGATGAATATCAATATTCATTACAACAGTGTTCAAAAGAAAGAAAATAATTGAATCTCTGCAGGATCAGTTGTGAATCATTGCAACTCATGTTAGAATCAAACATGCAGGACAGTAGAAGCTTGTGGTCGCATGATTTAGAGATCCGCAGAAGCTCCGCAGGCCATAGACCACACACGTCAGTGTCTGCTGACCGAGTGTAAAGCACTAAATATATGCGCGAGGAGCACGAGTGTGTTCAGTGTTATCAGAAGCAATGCTGAGGATGCTTTCGGTGTGTTGAGTGCAGCTGATCGCTCACATGTTTAGAGGTTATCTCTGATGACCTGTAGCATATAGAAAAAGCTTGACGGCTCAGAACACAAATGATTGAAAGTCTTTTTCTAAGTGGACAAATTAAGGTTCTGTTGAAACGTGTTGTGAAGAAAATTTTTTTTTACTCTTAGTTCTGAAACATTAACAGAGTAGCATTATAGTAGAAACAAATTAGAACAGATTCTAAACATATGAGCTTCTTTGTAATCTGTGTAATGTATGACCTAAGCTACAAAATGTTTAGTCTAAATAGTACTCTGCGCTTGCTGAGTGTATTGGTATGTGAGCGCAAGCAGCTCACACATCCTTGCCAGTTTTTTTTTCAAAACTAATTGTTAGAAAATGTCATTAAGGATAAGTAGTGGGGGACTTTTTAGACTAAAACGGGTGTGTTGCTTACATTATGCAAATTACAAAAAAAAAAGTGTCAAATTTAGTTGTTCATGCTTTTATGTTGAGGTATTTAGCTGAGAAAATTAATCTGCAGCTAACATTACTGAAATGTTTGGGCTCCTGAACATTCAGCTGAAGTGGCCATCCAAAATAATAGTGATAATAATAATAATAATAATAATATCCACATCATGGTGCACATAAAGCCGACCTGTACGAAATCCTAATTTCTCAGCCTCCTGCACTTGATCGTTCATTAGCGCAAGAGGAGATACAACTACAACTTTGAGCGACTGCAATAAACCGATGGAGTTGATAATTTCAGCTTTTCAGCAAACCCTGTCGGGAGTAGAACCTCGATATCTTAACCATAACAAAATGTACTAAATATTTTGCCAATTTCAAGAAGAGTTGTTGCGAATAGACTTGTAAATATTCTCCTCCACAACAATTACTACCAGACAGACTACATATACAACCTAGCCAACAAATGAGACATTTTTGCTCAAAGCCACTGCCGCTGTACACTGATTGGTCTGCTAAAGATCTTAGCGTCTTACCACCAGATAATGAAGCACAATAGCTAAGTTCCAAATCCACTGCTAATAAGTAAAAAAACAAACAACTAATTTTACCGGTATGAAAAAATCTAATGCAAGCCGTTTAAACAGATATTTGGTTTGTTTCAACAACCTGAATATGTGTATTGCTATATTTTTTTAAAATTTACATTCTTATTAAGCTCAGCAGGAATAAAGATGTAGTATATATAAACCAAAAATCAAGACCCACCACCTCTGATAAAAATAAACTAAATTAAAGCTGCAAGCAGCGATGGAAGGGGTCTCGCACGATGCGTCCGCCATAGCGAAGGCACCGCCTCCCGGCCTTTCGAGTTTTTTGACCTTCGAACAAATTTCGGTGAGCTTTCTAACATGTTCAATGGGTCAAAACAGCTAAAACGAAGATTTTGGTCACATTTAAAGGGGGCAGTAAGGAGGCGCTGTAGAGCCAATTTTTGGAGCGCAGTCACAGTGATGCATATGCTTTAGTTGAGCCATTTAAGGCTAATCATACCAGGCTGTTTTTGTTGATAGTGGATTATCTTGAAAATAGATACAGACCAAAATATGTAAATTTTTTTCGACAATTTTGAAGGGTGAACTTTGCTATGGCACCATCCCAAGACCATTTGACGTACTTCTTAGCTTTTGATAACTTTTTTCCCTAACGTGTTATAAGTAACCACACCAATTTTTAGCTTGATCGAACATTTCGCCTAGGAGGAGTTCGTCAAAGTTGAAATGAGGGAATACGCACACTTTTTTAGGTTTTTGCAGAATATTCGTCTTCTGTCGATTTTGGAAAAAGGGGTTTATATTAGTAAAAGTTGCAGCTTGGTCATTTACATATGTGTACCAAATTTCAACTGCCTACACAAACTGGTTGCGCAACAGCTACAAAACCGCTTCAGGTGGCGCTAATAGAGCGCCACCACAAGACCGATTGAGGTACTTCTTAGCTTTTGATAACTTTTTTCTCTCATACCTTACGAGTAACCACACCAGTTTTCAGCTGGATCGGACATTTCGCCTAGGAGGAGTTCGTCAAAGTATGAAGTCTATATTTTTGTACTCAAAACCTAAAATATCCGGTTTTCCGTTCAGTTTCGAAACTCGACCCAATGAACTTTTTTGTAGGTCTTATAGTCCTACACGTATGCGACAAGTTCTAAGTGTGTATGCAATACAGTGCCTGAAATAGAAGCGTAAAACTATCAAAAACACGCTTTTAATGCTCGCCACTAGGTGACGCTATGACGGATGATGTTCGTTGTCATACGCCTGTTCTCAGGCTTGGACTACGATGAGAATGAGACACGTTTGAGACGGATCGGATATTCTATGCCCGAGTTATAACAACTTCCTGTTTCAAATCGAAATTTTGACCTTGGCTGCGACCACGACCACATACTTGATGATAGCTGAAAAAAAGTTATAATTTTAAGGTTCCGTATGCCGTATGATGATACTCAAGAAGTTTGGAGATGTTTAGATAAAATCTGTGGGAGGAGTTCGTCAAAGTGTGGAACGAGCAAAACGCCCATTTTTAGAGGTTTTTGCGAAATAACCGAATTCCAGGTCGATTTTAGAAACAGGGATTACATTAGTAAAAGTTGCAGCTTGGTACTTTACACATGTGTACCAAATTTCATTCGCTTACGACAAACTGCTTGAGCAACAGCTTTAAAAAACAGCTAAAGCGATGTTTTTGGTCACATATAAGGGGGCGCTGTACAGCCAATTTTTGGAGCGCAGTCACAGTGATGCATATCCTTTTGTTCAACCTGACAAGGATTAATCATGGCAGGCTCTTTTTGTTGATAGTGGATTACCTAGAACGGAGATAAAGTCCAAAATATGTAAATTGTTTTGCACAATTTTGAAGGTTGAACTTTCCTGGGGCGCCACCACAAGACCATTTGACGTACTTCTTAGCTTTTGATAACTTTTTTTCCCTAATTCGTTATGAGTAACCACACCAATTTTAGCTTGATCAGGACATTTCGCCTAGGAGGAGTTCGTCAAAGTTTGAAACGAGCGAAAATGCACACTTTTTGAAGTTTTTGTGGAATATTCGTCTTCCTGTCGATTTTGGAAACATGGTTTATATTAGTAAAAGTTGCAGCTTGGTCATTTACATATGTGTACCAAGTTTCATTAGCCTACGACAAACTGGTTGCGCAACAGCTACAAAACCGCTTAGGGTGGCGCTATAGAGCGCCACCCAAGGCCGTTTGACGTACTTCTTAGCTTTTGATAACTTTTTTCCCCTAATGCCTTACGACTAACTACACCAATTTTCAGCTGGATCGGACATTTCGCCTAGGAGGAGTTTCGTCAAAGTATGAAGTCTGCGTTTTTTACATAAACCCTAAAATATCCGGTTTTCCGTTCGGTTTTGAAACTCGACCCAATGAACTTTTTGTAGGTCTTAAGGTCCTACACGCATGTGACAAGTTCTAAGAGTGTATGCAATACACTGCCTGAAATAGAAGGTTAAAACTATGAAAAACAGACTTTCAATGCTCGCCACTAGGTGGCGCTATAACGGATTATGTTCGTTGTTGTATGCCTGTTCTCGGGCTTGGACTACGATGAGAATGAAACAAGTTTGAGCCGGATCGGATATTCTATGCCCGAGTTATAACAACTTCCTGTTTCGATCCGAAATTTGGACATTGGCCCGCCGCTACGACCACATACTTTATGATAGTCAATAAAGCTTCTCAATTTCACTTGCCGTATGCCTTATGATGATACCCAAGAAGTTTGGAGATGTTTGGATAAAATCTGTGGGAGAAGGTCGTCAAAAAGTAGAACGAGCAAAAACGCCCGTTTTTAGAGGTTTTTGCGAAATAACCGACTTCCTGTCGATTTTGGAAACAGGTTTTATATTAGCAAAAGTTGCAGCTTGGTACTTTACACATCTGTACCAAATTTCATCCGCCTACGACAAACTGATTGCGCAACAGCTGCACAAACGCGTTAGGTGGCGCTATAGAGCCATTTTTTACTATTCATTTTTCGAAACACAATCAAACGTAAATTTTCACCAGGTCTGAGGCGTGTGCAAAAATCTGTGACTTTTCGTTAATGTTCAGGTACCCAAAAGTCCCCGGAAAGACGGAAAAGAATAATAATAAAAAAAAAAAAAAAAATTAAAGCTGCAAGCAGCGATGGAAGGGGTCTCGCACGATGCATCCGCCGGAGCGAAAGCACCGCCTCCCGGCCTTTTTCGAGTTTTTTGACCTTCGAACAAATTTTGGTGGGCTTTCTAACATGTTCAATGGGTCAAAACAGCTAAAACGAAGATTTTGGTAGCATTTAAGGGGGCAGTAAGGAGGCGCTGTAGAGCCAATTTTTTAAAGCACAGTCACAGTGATGCATATACTTTTGTTGAGCCTGTTAAGGCTAATCATACCAGGCTGTTTTTGTTGATAGTGGATTATCTTGAAAAGAGATACAGACCATAATATGTAACATTTTTTCCACAATTTTGAAGGGTGAACTTTGCTGTGGAACCACCCCAAGACCATTTGACGTACTTCTTAGCTTTTGATAACTTTTTTTCCCTAATGTGTTATGAGTAACCACACCAATTTTCAGCTTGATTAGACATTTCGCCTAGGAGGAGTTTGCCAAAGTTTAAAACGAGCGAAAGCGCACACTTTTTGAGGTTTTTGCAAAATATCTGTCTTCCTGTCAATTTTGGAAAATGGGTTTTTATTAGTAAAAGTTGCAGCTTGGTCATTTACATATGTGTACCAAATTTCATTCGCCTACGATAACCTGGTTGCGCAACAGCTACAAAACCGCTTCAGGTGGCGCTATAAAGCGCCACCCAAAGGCCGTTTGACGAACTGCTGCGTTTTTGATAACTTTTCATCCCAAATGCCTTATGACAAACCACACCAATTATCAGCTGGATCGGACATTTCACCTAGGAGGAGTTCGTCAAAGTATGAAGTCTGTGTTTTTTACATAAAACCTAAAATATCCGGTTTTCCGTCCAGTTTCAAAACTCGACCCAATTTACTTTTTTGTAGGTCTTAAGGTCCCTACACGTATGCGACAAGTTTTAAGTGTGTATGCAATACACTGCCTGAAATAGAAGGGTAAAACTATAAAAAACAGGCTTTCAATGCTCGCCACTAGGTGGCGCTATGACGGATTATGTTCGTTTTTGTACGCCTGTTCTCGGGCTTGGACTACGATGAGAATGAAACAAGTTTGAGACGGATCGGAAATTCTATGCCCGAGTTATAACAACTTTCTGTTTCAAATCGAAATTTTGACCTTGGCTGCGACCATGACCACATACTTTATGATAGCTGAAAAAAAGTTCTAATTTTAAGGTTCCGTATGCCTTATGATGATACTCAAGAAGTTTGGAGATGTTTAGATAAAATCTGTGGGAGGAGTTTGTCAAAGTGTGGAACGAGCAAAAAGCCCATTTTTAGAGGTTTTTGCGAAATAACTCAATTCCAGTTGATTTTAGAAACAGGGATTATATTAGTAAAAGTTGCAGCTTGGTACTTTACACATGTGTACCAAATTTCATTCGCTTACGACAAACTGCTTGAGCAACAGCTTTAAAAAACAGCTAAAGCGATGTTTTTGGTCACATATAAGGGGGCGCTGTACAGCCAATTTTTGTAGCGCAGTCACAGTGATGCATATCCTTTTGTTCAACCTGACAAGGTTAATCATGGCAGGCTGTTTTTGTTGATAGTGGATTATCTAGAACGGAGATAAAGTCCAAAATATGTTAATTGTTTTTGCACAATTTTGAAGGTTGAACTTTGCTGTGGCGCCACCCGAAAGACCATTGGACGTACTTCTTAGCTTTTGATAACTTTTTTCTCTAATGTGTTATGAGTAACAACACCAATTTTTAGCTTCATCGGACATTTTGCCTAGGAGGAGTTCGTCAAAGTTTAAAACGAGCGAAAATGCACACTTTTTTAGGTTTTTGCAAAATATCTGTCTTCCCGTCAATTTTGGAAAATGGGTTTTTATTAGTAAAAGTTGCAGCTTGGTCATTTACATATGTGTACCAAATTTCATTCGCCTACGATAACCTGGTTGCGCAACAGCTACAAAACCGCTTCAGGTGGCGCTATAGACCGCCACCCAAAGGCCGTTTGACGAACTGCTGCGTTTTTGATAACTTTTCATCCCAAATGCCTTACGACTAACTACACCAATTATCAGCTGGATCGGACATTTCGCCTAGGAGGAGTTCGTCAAAGTATGAAAGTCTGTGTTTTTTACATAAAACCTAAAATATCCGGTTTTCCGTCCAGTTTCAAAACTCGACCCAATTTACTTTTTTGTAGGTCTTAAGGTCCTACACGCATGCGACAAGTTTTAAGTGTGCACTGCAATACACTGGCTGAAATAGAAGGGTAAAACTATGAAAAACAGGCTTTTAATGCTCGCCACTAGGTGGCGCTATGGCGGATGTCGTTCGTCGTCGTACGCCTGTTCTCAGGCTTGGACTACGATGAGAATGAAACAAGTTTGAGCCGGATCGGATATTCTATGCCCGAGTTATAACAACTTCCTGTTTCGAGTCGAAATTTGGACATTGGCCCGCCGCCACGACCACATACTTTATGATAGTCGAACAAGCTTCTCAATATCAATTGCCGTATGCCTTATGATGATACTCAAGAAGTTTGGAGATGTTTGGATAAAGTCTGTGAGAGTAGTTCGTCAAAAAGTAGAGCGAGCAAAAACGCCCTTTTTTAGAGGTTTTTGCGAAATAACTGACTTCCTGTCTATTTTGGAAATAGACTTTCAATTAGTAAAAGTTACACCTTGGTACTTTACACATGTGTACCAAATTTCATCCGCCTACGACAAACTGGATGATCAAAAGCTGTAAAAACGCGTTAGGTGGCGCTATAGAGCCATTTTTTAGAAATCAGTTTTGGGACCAAAATTTTACGAAATTTTTCACCGGGTCTGATGCGTGTGCAAAAATCGGTGACTTTTCATATATGTTCAGGTACCGAAAAGTGCCCGCAATGATTCCCGGAATAATAATAATAATAATATAATAATAATAAAAAAAAAAAAAAAAAAAAAAGTCTCGAGGAAAAACAATAGGGTTCTTGCACCTTCGGTGCTCGACCCCTAATAATTAAAGCTGCAAGCAGCGATGGAAGGGGTCTCGCACGATGCATCCGCCGGAGCGAAAGCACCGCCTCCCGGCCTTTTTCGAGTTTTTTGACCTTCGAACAAATTTTGGTGGGCTTTCTAACATGTTCAATGGGTCAAAACAGCTAAAACGAAGATTTTGGTAGCATTTAAGGGGGCAGTAAGGAGGCGCTGTAGAGCCAATTTTTGGAGCGCAGTCACAGTGATGCATATGCTTTTGTTGAGCCTGTTAAGGCTAATCATACCAGGCTGTTTTTGTTGATAGTGGATTATCTTGAAAAGAGATACAGACCATAATATGTAAATTTTTTTCCACAATTTTGAAGGGTGAACTTTGCTGTGGCACCACCCCAAGACCATTTGACGTACTTCTTAGCTTTTGATAACTTTTTTTCCCTAATGTGTTATGAGTAACCACACCAATTTTCAGCTTGATTAGACATTTCGCCTAGGAGGAGTTCGCCAAAGTTTAAAACGAGCGAAAACGCACACTTTTTGAGGTTTTTGCAAAATATCTGTCTTCCCGTCAATTTTGGAAAATGGGTTTTTATTAGTAAAAGTTGCAGCTTGGTCATTTACATATGTGTACCAAATTTCATTCGCCTACGATAACCTGGTTGCGCAACAGCTACAAAACCGCTTCAGGTGGCGCTATAAAGCGCCACCCAAAGGCCGTTTGAAGAACTGCTGCGTTTTTGATAACTTTTCATCCCAAATGCCTTACGACAAACCACACCAATTATCAGCTGGATCGGACATTTCACCTAGGAGGAGTTCGTCAAAGTATGAAGTCTGTGTTTTTTACATAAAACCTAAAATATCCGGTTTTCCGTCCAGTTTCAAAACTCGACCCAATTTACTTTTTTGTAGGTCTTAAGGTCCTACACGCATGCGACAAGTTTTAAGTGTGTATGCAATACACTGCCTGAAATAGAAGGGTAAAACTATAAAAAACAAGCTTTCAATGCTCGCCACTAGGTGGCGCTATGACGGATTATGTTCGTTTTTATACGCCTGTTCTCGGGCTTGGACTACGATGAGAATGAGACATATTTGAGACGGATCGGATATTCTATGCCCGAGTTATAACAACTTTCTCTTTCAAATCGAAATTTTGACCTTGGCTGCGACCATGACCACATACTTTATGATAGCTGAAAAAAAGTTATAATTTTAAGGTTCCGTATGCCGTATGATGATACTCAAGAAGTTTGGAGATGTTTAGATAAAATCTGTGGGAGGAGTTTGTCAAAGTGTGGAACGAGCAAAACGCCCATTTTTAGAGGTTTTTGCGAAATAACTCAATTCCGGTTGATTTTAGAAAAAGGGATTATATTAGTAAAAGTTGCAGCTTGGTACTTTACACATGTGTACCAAATTTCATTCGCTTACGACAAACTGCTTGAGCAACAGCTTTAAAATACAGCTAAAGCGATGTTTTTGGTCACATATAAGGGGGCGTTGTACAGCCAATTTTTGGAGCGCAGTCACAGTGATGCATATCCTTTTGTTCAACCTGACAAGGTTAATCATGGCAGGCTGTTTTTGTTGATAGTGGATAACCTAGAACGGAGATAAAGTCCAAAATATGTAAATTGTTTTTGCACAATTTTGAAGGTTGAACTTTGCTGTGGCGCCACCCAAAGACCATTGGACGTACTTCTTAGCTTTTGATAACTTTTTTTCTCTAATGTGTTATGAGTAACAACACCAATTTTCAGCTTCATCGGACATTTCGCCTAGGAGGAGTTCGTCAAAGTTTGAAACGAGCGAAAATGCACACTTTTTTAGGTTTTTGCGAAATATTCGTCTTCCTGTAGATTTTGGAAACAGGGTTTTTATTAGTAAAAGTTGCAGCTTGGTCATTTACATATGTGTACCAAATTTCATTCGCCTACGATAACCTGATTGCGCAACAGCTACAAAACCGCTTCAGGTGGCGCTATAGAGCGCCACCCAAAGGCCGTTTGACGAACTGCTGCATTTTGATAACTTTTCATCCCAAATGCCTTACGACTAACTACACCAATTATCAGCTGGATCGGACATTTCGCCTAGGAGGAGTTCGTCAAAGTATGAAGACTGTAGTTTTTTACATAAAACCTAAAATATCCGGTTTTCCGTCCAGTTTCAAAACTCGACCCAATTTACTTTTTTGTAGGTCTTAAGGTCCTACACGCATGCGACAAGTTTTAAGTGTGCACTGCAATACACTGGCTGAAATAGAAGGGTAAAACTATGAAAAACAGGCTTTTAATGCTCGCCACTAGGTGGCGCTATGGCGGATGTCGTTCGTTGTCATACGCCTGTTCTCAGGCTTGGACTACGATGAGAATGAAACAAGTTTGAGCCGGATCGGATATTCTATGCCCGAGTTATAACAACTTCCTGTTTCGAGTCGAAATTTGGACATTGGCCCGCCGCCACGACCACATACTTTATGATAGTCCGAACAAGCTTCTCAATATCAATTGCCGTATGCCTTATGATGATACTCAAGAAGTTTGGAGATGTTTGGATAAAGTCTGTGAGAGTAGTTCGTCAAAAAGTAGAGCGAGCAAAAACGCCCTTTTTTAGAGGTTTTTGCGAAATAACTGACTTCCTGTCTATTTTGGAAATAGACTTTCAATTAGTAAAAGTTACACCTTGGTACTTTACACATGCTGTACCAAATTTCATCCGCCTACGACAAACTGGATGATCAAAAGCTGTAAAAACGCGTTAGGTGGCGCTATAGAGCCATTTTTTAGAAATCAGTTTTGGGACCAAAATTTTACGAAATTTTTCACTGGGTCTGATGCGTGTGCAAAAATCGGTGACTTTTCATATATGTTCAGGTACCGAAAAGTGCCCGCAATGATTCCCGGAATAATAATAATAATAATAATAATAATAATAATAATAATAATAAAAAAAAAAAAAAAAAAAAAAAGTCTCGAGGAAAAACAATAGGGTTCTTGCACCTTCGGTGCTCGACCCCTAATTAAAGCTGCAAGCAGCGATGGAAGGGGTCTCGCACGATGCATCCGCCGGAGCGAAAGCACCGCCTCCCGGCCTTTTTCGAGTTTTTTGACCTTCGAACAAATTTTGGTGGGCTTTCTAACATGTTCAATGGGTCAAAACAGCTAAAACGAAGATTTTGGTAGCATTTAAGGGGGCAGTAAGGAGGCGCTGTAGAGCCAATTTTTGGAGCGCAGTCACAGTGATGCATATGCTTTTGTTGAGCCTGTTAAGGCTAATCATACCAGGCTGTTTTTGTTGATAGTGGATTATCTTGAAAAGAGATACAGACCATAATATGTAAATTTTTTTCCACAATTTTGAAGGGTGAACTTTGCTGTGGCACCACCCCAAGACCATTTGACGTACTTCTTAGCTTTTGATAACTTTTTTTCCCTAATGTGTTATGAGTAACCACACCAATTTTCAGCTTGATTAGACATTTCGCCTAGGAGGAGTTCGCCAAAGTTTAAACGAGCGAAAACGCACACTTTTTGAGGTTTTTGCAAAATATCTGTCTTCCCGTCAATTTTGGAAAATGGGTTTTTATTAGTAAAAGTTGCAACTTGGTCATTTACATATGTGTACCAAATTTCATTCGCCTACGATAACCTGGTTGCGCAACAGCTACAAAACCGCTTCAGGTGGCGCTATAGAGCGCCACCCAAAGGCCGTTTGACGAACTGCTGCGTTTTTGATAACTTTTCATCCCAAATGCCTTACGACAAACCACACCAATTATCAGCTGGATCGGACATTTCACCTAGGAGGAGTTCGTCAAAGTATGAAGTCTGTGTTTTTTACATAAAACCTAAAATATCCGGTTTTCCGTCCAGTTTCAAAACTCGACCCAATTTACTTTTTTGTAGGTCTTAAGGTCCTACACTGCATGCGACAAGTTTTAAGTGTGTATGCAATACACTGCCTGAAATAGAAGGGTAAAACTATAAAAAACAAGGCTTTCAATGCTCGCCACTAGGTGGCGCTATGACGGATTATGTTCGTTTTGTACGCCTGTTCTCGGGCTTGGACTACGATGAGAATGAAACAAGTTTGAGACGGATCGGAAATTCTATGCCCGAGTTATAACAACTTTCTGTTTCAAATCGAAATTTTGACCTTGGCTGCGACCATGACCACATACTTTATGATAGCTGAAAAAAAGTTCTAATTTTAAGGTTCCGTATGCCTTATGATGATACTCAAGAAGTTTGGAGATGTTTAGATAAAATCTGTGGGAGGAGTTTGTCAAAGTGTGGAACGAGCAAAACGCCCATTTTTAGAGGTTTTTGCGAAATAACTCAATTCCGGTTGATTTTAGAAAAAGGGATTATATTAGTAAAAGTTGCAGCTTGGTACTTTACACATGTGTACCAAATTTCATTCGCTTACGACAAACTGCTTGAGCAACAGCTTTAAAAAACAGCTAAAGCGATGTTTTTGGTCACATATAAGGGGGCGCTGTACAGCCAATTTTTGGAGCGCAGTCACAGTGATGCATATCCTTTTGTTCAACCTGACAAGGATTAATCATGGCAGGCTGTTTTTGTTGATAGTGGATAACCTAGAACGGAGATAAAGTCCAAAATATGTAAATTGTTTTTGCACAATTTTGAAGGTTGAACTTTGCTGTGGCGCCACCCAAAGACCATTGGACGTACTTCTTAGCTTTTGATAACTTTTTTTCTCTAATGTGTTATGAGTAACAACACCAATTTTCAGCTTCATCGGACATTTCGCCTAGGAGGAGTTCGTCAAAGTTTGAAACGAGCGAAAATGCACACTTTTTTAGGTTTTTGCGAAATATTCGTCTTCCTGTAGATTTTGGAAACAGGGTTTTTATTAGTAAAAGTTGCAGCTTGGTCATTTACATATGTGTACCAAATTTCATTCGCCTACGATAACCTGGTTGCGCAACAGCTACAAAACCGCTTCAGGTGGCGCTATAGAGCGCCACCCAAAGGCCGTTTGACGAACTGCTGCGTTTTTGATAACTTTTCATCCCAAATGCCTTACGACTAACTACACCAATTATCAGCTGGATCGGACATTTCGCCTAGGAGGAGTTCGTCAAAGTATGAAGTCTGTGTTTTTTACATAAAACCTAAAATATCCGGTTTTCCGTCCAGTTTCAAAACTCGACCCAATTTACTTTTTTGTAGGTCTTAAGGTCCTACACGCATGCGACAAGTTTTAAGTGTGCATGCAATACACTGGCTGAAATAGAAGGGTAAAACTATGAAAAACAGGCTTTTAATGCTTGCCACTAGGTGGCGCTATGGCGGATGTCGTTCGTCGTCATACGCCTGTTCTCAGGCTTGGACTACGATGAGAATGAAACAAGTTTGAGCCGGATCGGATATTCTATGCCCGAGTTATAACAACTTCCTGTTTCGAGTCGAAATTTGGACATTGGCCCGCCGCCACGACCACATACTTTATGATAGTCAGAACAAGCTTCTCAATATCAATTGCCGTATGCCTTATGATGATACTCAAGAAGTTTGGAGATGTTTGGATAAAGTCTGTGAGAGTAGTTCGTCAAAAAGTAGAGCGAGCAAAAACGCCCTTTTTTAGAGGTTTTGCGAAATAACTGACTTCCTGTCTATTTTGGAAATAGACTTTCAATTAGTAAAAGTTACACCTTGGTACTTTACACATGTGTACCAAATTTCATCCGCCTACGACAAACTGGATGATCAAAAGCTGTAAAAACGCGTTAGGTGGCGCTATAGAGCCATTTTTTAGAAATCAGTTTTGGGACCAAAATTTTACGAAATTTTTCACCGGGTCTGATGCGTGTGCAAAAATCGGTGACTTTTCATATATGTTCAGGTACCGAAAAGTGCCCGCAATAGCCGACAAGCTTCTCAATATCAATGCCGTATGCCTATGATGATACTCAAGAAGTTTGGAGATGTTTGGATAAAGTCTGTGAGAGTAGTTCGTCAAAAAGTAGAGCGAGCAAAAACGCCCTTTTTTAGAGGTTTTTGCGAAATAACTGACTTCCTGTCTATTTTGGAAATAGACTTTCAATTAGTAAAAGTTACACCTTGGTACTTTACACATGTGTACCAAATTTCATCCGCCTACGACAAACTGGATGATCAAAAGCTGTAAAAACGCGTTAGGTGGGCTATAGAGCCATTTTTAGAAATCAGTTTGGGACCAAAATTTTACGAATTTTTCACCGGGTCTGATGCGTGTGCAAAAATCGGTGACTTTTCATATATGTTCAGGTACCGAAAAGTGCCCGCAATGATTCCCGGAATAATAATAATAATAATAATAATAATAATTAAAGCTGCAAGCAGCGATGGAAGGGGTCTCGCACGATGCATCCGCAGGAGCGAAAGCACCGCCTCCCGGCCTTTTTCGAGTTTTTTGACCTTCGAAGACAAATTTTCGGTGGCTTTCTAACATGTTCAATGGGTCAAAACAGCTAAAACGAAGATTTTGGTAGCATTTAAGGGGGCAGTAAGGAGGCGCTGTAGAGCCAATTTTTGGAGCGCAGTCACAGTGATGCATATGCTTTTGTTGAGCCTGTTAAGGCTAATCATACCAGGCTGTTGTTGTTGATAGTGGATTATCTTGAAAAGAGATACAGACCATAATATGTACATTTTTTCCACAATTTTGAAGGGTGAACTTTGTTGTGGCATGGAAGGGGTCTCGCACGATGCGTCCGCCGGAGCGAAGGCACCGCCTCCCGGCCTTTCGAGTTTTTGACCTTCGAACAAATTTCGGTGGGCTTTCTAAGATGTTCAATGGTCAAAACAGTTAAAACGAAGATTTTGGTCACATTTAAAGGGGGCAGTAAGGAGGTGCTGTAGAGCCAATTTTTGGAGCGCAGTCACAGTGATGCATGTGCTTTTTGTTGAGCCTGTTAAGGCTAATCATACCAGGCTGTTTTTGTTGATAGTGGATTGTCTTGAAAATAGATACAGACCAAATATGTACATTTTTTTCGACAATTTTGAAGGGTGAACTTTGCTATGGCACCATCCATGAGCATTTGACGTACTTCTTAGCTTTTGATAACTTTTTTTCCCTAACGTGTTATGAGTACCACACCAATTTTTAGCTTGATCGGACATTTCGCCTAGGAGGAGTTTGTCATAGTTTGAAACGAGGGAATACGCACACTTTTTTAGGTTTTTGCAGAATATTCTGTCTTCCTGTAGATTTTGGAAACAGGGTTTATATTAGGAAAAGTTGCAGCTTGGTCATTTACATATGTGTGCCAAGTTTCATTCGCCTACGACAATCTGTTTGCGCAATAGCTACAAAACCGCTTCAGGTGGCGCTATAGAGCGCCATCCTCAGGCCGCTTGACGTATTTCTTAGCTTTTGATAACTTTTTTTCTCTCATGCCTTACGAGTAACCACACCAGTTTTCAGCTGGATCGGACATTTCGCCTAGGAGGAGTTCGTCAAAGTATGAAGTCTATATTTTTTTACTCAAAACCTAAAATATCCGGTTTTCCGTTCGGTTTCGAAACTCGACCCAATGACTTTTTTGTAGGTCTTATAGTCCTACACGTATGCGACAAGTTCTAAGTGTGTATGCAATACAGTGCCTGAAATAGAAGCGTAAAACTATCAAAAACACGCTTTTAATGCTCGCCACTAGGTGGCGCTATGACGGATGATGTTCGTTGTCATACGCCTGTTCTCGGGCTTGGACTACGATGAGAATGAGACACGTTTGAGACGGATCGGATATTCTATGCCCGAGTTATAACAACTTCCTGTTTCAAATCGAAATTTTGACCTTGGCTGCGACCACGACCACATACTTGATGATAGCTGAAAAAAAGTTATAATTTTAAGGTTCCGTATGCCGTATGATGATACTCAAGAAGTTTGGAGATGTTTAGATAAAATCTGTGGGAGGAGTTCGTCAAAGTGTGGAAGGAGCAAAACGCCCATTTTTAGAGGTTTTTGCGAAATAACCGAATTCCAGTCGATTTTAGAAACAGGGATTATATTAGTAAAAGTTGCAGCTTGGTTCTTTACACATGTGTACCAAATTTCATTCGCTTACGACAAACTGCTTGAGCAACAGCTTTAAAAAACAGCTAAAGCGATGTTTTTGGTCACATATAAGGGGGCGCTGTACAGCCAATTTTTGGAGCGCAGTCACAGTGATGCATATCCTTTTGTTCAACCTGACAAGATTAATCATGGCAGGCTCTTTTTGTTGATAGTGGATAACCTAGAACGGAGATAAAGTCCAAAATATGTAAATTGTGTTTGCACAATTTTGAAGGTTGAACTTTCCTGGGGCGCCACCACAAGACAATTTGACGTACTTCTTAGCTTTTGATAACTTTTTTTCCCTAATGCGTTATGAGTAACCACACCAATTTTTAGCTTGATCGGACATTTCGCCTAGGAGGAGTTCGTCAAAGTTTGAAACGAGCGAAAATGCACACTTTTTGAAGTTTTTATGGAACTATTCGTCTTCCTGTCGATTTTGGAAACAGGGTTTATATTAGTAAAAGTTGCAGCTTGGTCATTTACATATGTGTACCAAGTTTCATTAGCCTACGACAAACTGGTTGCGCAACAGCTACAAAACCGCTTAGGGTGGCGCTATAGAGCGCCACCCCAAGGCCGTTTGACGTACTTCTTAGCTTTTGATAACTTTTTTCCCCTAATGCCTTACGACTAACTACACCAATTATCAGCTGGATCGGACATTTCGCCTAGGAGGAGTTCGTCAAAGTATGAAGTACTGTATTTTTTACATAAAACCTAAATTATCCGGTTTTCCGTCCAGTTTCAAAACTCGACCCAATTTACTTTTTTGTAGGTCTTAAGGTCCTACACGCATGCGACAAGTTTTAAGTGTGCACGCAATACACTGGCTGAAATAGAAGGGTAAAACTATGAAAAACAGGCTTTTAATGCTCGCCACTAGGTGGCGCTATGGCGGATGTCGTTCGTTGTCATACGCCTGTTCTCAGGCTTGGACTACGATGAGAATGAAACAAGTTTGAGCCGGATCGGATATTCTATGCCCGAGTTATAACAACTTCCTGTTTCGAGTCGAAATTTGGACATTGGCCCGCCGCCACGACCACATACTTTATGATAGTCCGAACAAGCTTCTCAATATCAATTGCCGTATGCCTTATGATGATACTCAAGAAGTTTGAGATGTGTTTTGGATAAAATCTGAGGGAGAAGTTTGTCAAAAGTATAAACGAGCAAAAACGACCTTTTTAGATGTTTTTGCGAAATAAACCGGCTTCTGTCCGATTTTGAAACAGGTTTTATTTAGCAAAGTGAAGCTTGTTACTTAGCAACATCTGTACCAAATTTTCAATCCACCTACGACAAACTGGGGTGCGCACAGATGCAAAAAAACGCGTTAGGTGGCGCTATAGAGCCCTTTTTTTACTATTCATTTTTCGAAACCCAATCAAACTTAAATTTTCAAACAGGTGCTGATGGGTCTGTGCAAAAATCTGTGCTTTTCGTTAATGTTCAGGTACCCAAAAGTCCCCCGAAAGACGTAAAATAATAATAATAAAAAACAAAAAAAAATAAGAATTTCGAAAACAATAGGGTTCTGCACCTTCGTTGGCTCGACCCCTATAAAGCTGCAAGCAGCGATTGGAAGGGGTCTCGCACGATGCATCCGCAGGAGCGGAAAGCACCGCCCTCCGGCCCTTTTTCGAGTTTTTTGACCTTCGAACAAATTTGGTGTGGCTTTCTAACATGTTCAATGGGTCAAAACAGCTAAAACGAAGATTTTGGTAGCATTTAAGGGGGCAGTAAGGAGGCGCTGTAGAGCCAATTTTTGGAGCGCAGTCACAGTGATGCATATGCTTTTGTTGAGCCTGTTAAGGCTAATCATACCAGGCTGTTTTTGTTGATAGTGGATTATCTTGAAAAGAGATACAGACCATAATATGTAAATTTTTTTCCACAATTTTGAAGGGTGAACTTTGCTGTGGCACCACCCCAAGACCATTTGACGTACTTCTTAGCTTTTGATAACTTTTTTTCCCTAATGTGTTATGAGTAACCACACCAATTTTCAGCTTGATTAGACATTTCGCCTAGGAGGAGTTCGTCAAAGTTTAAAACGAGCGAATACGCACACTTTTTGAGGTTTTTGCAAATATCTGTCTTCCGTCAATTTTGGAAAATGGGTTTTATTAGTAAAAGTTGCAGCTTGGTCATTTACATATGTGTACCAAATTTCATTCGCCTACGATAACCTGGTTGCGCAACAGCTACAAAACCGCTTCAGGTGGCGCTAAAAAGCGCCACCCAAAGGCCGTTTGACGAACTGCTGCGTTTTTGATAACTTTTCATCCCAAATGCCTTACGACTAACCACACCAATTATCAGCTGGATCGGACATTTCACCTAGGAGGAGTTCGTCAAAGTATGAAGTCTGTGTTTTTTACATAAAACCTAAAATATCCGGTTTTCCGTCCAGTTTCAAAACTCGACCCAATTTACTTTTTTGTAGGTCTTAAGGTCCTACACGCATGCGACAAGTTTTAAGTGTGTATGCAATACACTGCCTGAAATAGAAGGGTAAAACTATCAAAAACACGCTTTTAATGCTCGCCACTAGGTGGCGCTATGACGGATGATGTTCGTTGTCATACGCCTGTTCTCGGGCTTGGACTACGATGAGAATGAAACAAGTTTGAGACGGATCGGAAATTCTATGCCCGAGTTATAACAACTTTCTGTTTCAAATCGAAATTTTGACCTTGGCTGCGACCATGACCACATACTTGATGATAGCTGAAAAAAAGTTATAATTTTAAGGTTCCGTATGCCGTATGATGATACTCAAGAAGTTTGGAGATGTTTAGATAAAATCTGTGGGAGGAGTTCGTCAAAGTGTGGAACGAGCAAAACGCCCATTTTTAGAGGTTTTTGCGAAATAACTCAATTCCGGTTGATTTTAGAAAAAGGGATTATATTAGTAAAAGTTGCAGCTTGGTACTTTACACATGTGTACTAAATTTCATTCGTTTACGACAAACTGCTTGAGCAACAGCTTTAAAAAACAGCTAAAGCGATGTTTTTGGTCACATATAAGGGGGCGCTGTACAGCCAATTTTTGGAGCGCAGTCACAGTGATGCATATCCTTTTGTTCAACCTGACAAGGTTAATCATGGCAGGCTGTTTTTGTTGATAGTGGATAACCTAGAACGGAGATAAAGTCCAAAATATGTAAATTGTTTTTGCACAATTTTGAAGGTTGAACTTTGCTGTGGCGCCACCCAAAGACCATTGGACATACTTCTTAGCTTTTGATAACTTTTTTTCCCTAATGCGTTATGAGTAACAACACCAATTTTCAGCTTCATCGGACATTTCGCCTAGGAGGAGTTCATCAAAGTTTTAAACGAGCGAAAATGCACACTTTTTTAGGTTTTTGCGAAATATTCGTCTTCCTGTAGATTTTGGAAACAGGGTTTTTATTAGTAAAAGTTGCAGCTTGGTCATTTACATATGTGTACCAAATTTCATTCGCCTACGATAACCTGGTTGCGCAACAGCTACAAAACCGCTTCAGGTGGCGCTATAGAGCGCCACTCAAAGGCCGTTTGACGAACTGCTGCGTTTTTGATAACTTTTCATCCCAAATGCCTTACGACTAACTACACCAATTATCAGCTGGATCGGACATTTCGCCTAGGAGGAGTTCGTCAAAGTATGAAGTCTGTGTTTTTTACATAAAACCTAAAATATCCGGTTTTCCGTCCAGTTTCAAAACTCGACCCAATTTACTTTTTTGTAGGTCTTAAGGTCCTACACGCATGCGACAAGTTTTAAGTGTGCATGCAATACACTGGCTGAAATAGAAGGGTAAAACTATGAAAAACAGGCTTTTAATGCTCGCCACTAGGTGGCGCTATGGCGGATGTCGTTCGTTGTCATACGCCTGTTCTCAGGCTTGGACTACGATGAGAATGAAACAAGTTTGAGCCGGATCGGATATTCTATGCCCGAGTTATAACAACTTCCTGTTTCGAGTCGAAATTTGGACATTGGCCCGCCGCCACGACCACATACTTTATGATAGTCGAACAAGCTTCTCAATATCAATTGCCGTATGCCTTATGATGATACTCAAGAAGTTTGGAGATGTTTGGATAAAGTCTGTGAGAGTAGTTCGTCAAAAAGTAGAAGCGAGCAAAAACGCCCTTTTTTAGAGGTTTTTGCGAAATAACTGACTTCCTGTCTATTTTGGAAATAGACTTTCAATTAGTAAAAGTTACACCTTGGTACTTTACACATGTGTACCAAATTTCATCCGCCTACGACAAACTGGATGATCAAAAGCTGTAAAAACGCGTTAGGTGGCGCTATAGAGCCATTTTTTAGAAATCAGTTTTGGGACCAAAATTTTACGAAATTTTTCACCGGGTCTGATGCGTGTGCAAAAATCGGTGACTTTTCATATATGTTCAGGTACCGAAAAGTGCCCGCAATGATTCCCGGAATAATAATAATAATAATAATAATAATAATAATAAAAAAAAAAAAAAAAAAAAAAAAAAGTCTCGAGGAAAAACAATAGGGTTCTTGCACCTTCGGTGCTCGACCCCTAATTAAAGCTGCAAGCAGCGATGGAAGGGGTCTCGCACGATGCATCCGCCGGAGCGAAAGCACCGCCTCCCGGCCTTTTTCGAGTTTTTTGACCTTCGAACAAATTTTGGTGGGCTTTCTAACATGTTCAATGGGTCAAAACAGCTAAAACGAAGATTTTGGTAGCATTTAAGGGGGCAGTAAGGAGGCGCTGTAGAGCCAATTTTTGGAGCGCAGTCACAGTGATGCATATGCTTTTGTTGAGCCTGTTAAGGCTAATCATACCAGGCTGTTTTTGTTGATAGTGGATTATCTTGAAAAGAGATACAGACCATAATATGTAAATTTTTTTCCACAATTTTGAAGGGTGAACTTTGCTGTGGCACCACCCCAAGACCATTTGACGTACTTCTTAGCTTTTGATAACTTTTTTTCCCTAACGTGTTATGAGTAACCACATCAATTTTCAGCTCGATTAGATATTTCGTCTAGGAGGAGTTCGTCAAAGTTTGAAACGAGGGAATACGCACACTTTTTTAGGTTTTTGCAGAATATTCGTCTTCCTGTAGATTTTGGAAACAAGGTTTATATTAGGAAAAGTTGCAGCTTGGTCATTTACATATGTGTGCCAAGTTTCATTCGCCTACGACAATCTGTTTGCGCAATAGCTACAAAACCGCTTCAGGTGGCGCTATAGAGCGCCATCCTCAGGCCGCTTGACGTATTTCTTAGCTTTTGATAACTTTTTTCATCTCAATGCCTTACGAGTAACCACACCAGTTTTCAGCTGGATCGGACATTTCACCTAGGAGGAGTTCGTCAAAGTATGAAGTCTATATTTTTGTACTCAAAACCTAAAATATCCGGTTTTCCGTTCGGTTTCGAAACTCGACCCAATTACTTTTTTGTAGGTCTTATAGTCCTACACGTATGCGACAAGTTCTAAGTGTGTATGCAATACAGTGCCTGAAATAGAAGCGTAAAACTATCAAAAACACGCTTTTAATGCTCGCCACTAGGTGGCGCTATGACGGATGATGTTCGTTGTCATACGCCTGTTCTCGGGCTTGGACTACGATGAGAATGAGACACGTTTGAGACGGATCGGATATTCTATGCCCGAGTTATAACAACTTCCTGTTTCAAATCGAAATTTTGACCTTGGCTGCGACCACGACCACATACTTGATGATAGCTGAAAAAAAGTTATAATTTTAAGGTTCCGTATGCCGTATGATGATACTCAAGAAGTTTGGAGATGTTTAGATAAAATCTGTGGGAGGAGTTCGTCAAAGTGTGGAACGAGCAAAACGCCCATTTTTAGAGGTTTTTGCGAAATAACTCGAATTCCAGGTCGATTTTAGAAACAGGGATTATATTAGTAAAAGTTGCAGCTTGGTACTTTACACATGTGTACCAAATTTAATTCGCTTACGACAAACTGCTTGAGCAACAGCTTTAAAAAACAGCTAAAGCGATGTTTTTGGTCACATATAAGGGGGCGCTGTACAGCCAATTTTTGGAGCGCAGTCACAGTGATGCATATCCTTTTGTTCAACCTGACAAGGTTAATCATGGCAGGCTCTTTTTGTTGATAGTGGATTACCTAGAACGGAGATAAAGTCCAAAATATGTAAATTGTTGTTGCACAATTTTGAAGGTTGAACTTTCCTGGGGCGCCACCACAAGACCATTTGACGTACTTCTTAGCTTTTGATAACTTTTTTTCCCTAATGCGTTATGAGTAACCACACCAATTTTTAGCTTGATCGGACATTTCGCCTAGGAGGAGTTCGTCAAAGTTTGAAACGAGCGAAAATGCACACTTTTTGAAGTTTTTATGGAATATTCGTCTTCCTGTCGATTTTGGAAACAGGGTTTATATTAGTAAAAGTTGCAGCTTGGTCATTTACATATGTGTACCAAGTTTCATTAGCCTACGACAAACTGGTTGCGCAACAGCTACAAAACCGCTTAGGGTGGCGCTATAGAGCGCCACCCCAAGGCCGTTTGACGTACTTCTTAGCTTTTGATAACTTTTTTCCCCTAATGCCTTACGACTAACTACACCAATTATCAGCTGGATCGGACATTTCGCCTAGGAGGAGTTCGTCAAAGTATGAAGACTGTATTTTTTACATAAAACCTAAATATCCGGTTTTCCGTCCAGTTTCAAAACTCGACCCAATTTACTTTTTTGTAGGTCTTAAGGTCCTACACGCATGCGACAAGTTTTAAGTGTGCACGCAATACACTGGCTGAAATAGAAGGGTAAAACTATGAAAAACAGGCTTTTAATGCTCGCCACTAGGTGGCGCTATGGCGGATGTCGTTCGTTGTCATACGCCTGTTCTCAGGCTTGGACTACGATGAGAATGAAACAAGTTTGAGCCGGATCGGATATTCTATGCCCGAGTTATAACAACTTCCTGTTTCGAGTCGAAATTTGGACATTGGCCCGCCGCCACGACCACATACTTTATGATAGCCGAACAAGCTTCTCAATATCAATTGCCGTATGCCTTATGATGATACTCAAGAAGTTTGGAGATGTTTGGATAAAGTCTGTGAGAGTAGTTCGTCAAAAAGTAGAGCGAGCAAAAACGCCCTTTTTTAGAGGTTTTTGCGAAATAACTGACTTCCTGTCTATTTTGGAAATAGACTTTCAATTAGTAAAAGTTACACCTTGGTACTTTACACATGCTGTACCAAATTTCATCCGCCTACGACAAACTGGATGATCAAAAGCTGTAAAAACGCGTTAGGTGGCGCTATAGAGCCATTTTTTAGAAATCAGTTTTGGGACCAAAATTTTACGAAATTTTTCACCGGGTCTGATGCGTGTGCAAAAATCGGTGACTTTTCATATATGTTCAGGTACCGAAAAGTGCCCGCAATGATTCCCGGAATAATAATAATAATAATAATAATAATAATAAAAAAAAAAAAAAAAAAAAAAAAAGTCTCGAGGAAAAACAATAGGGTTCTTGCACCTTCGGTGCTCGACCCCTAATTAAAGCTGCAAGCAGCGATGGAAGGGGTCTCGCACGATGCATCCGCCGGAGCGAAAGCACCGCCTCCCGGCCTTTTTCGAGTTTTTTGACCTTCGAACAAATTTTGGTGGGCTTTCTAACATGTTCAATGGGTCAAAACAGCTAAAACGAAGATTTTGGTAGCATTTAAGGGGGCAGTGAGGAGGCGCTGTAGAGCCAATTTTTGGAGCGCAGTCACAGTGATGCATATGCTTTTGTTGAGCCTGTTAAGGCTAATCATACCAGGCTGTTTTTGTTGATAGTGGATTATCTTGAAAAGAGATACAGACCATAATATGTAAATTTTTTTCCACAATTTTGAAGGGTGAACTTTGCTGTGGCACCACCCCAAGACCATTTGACGTACTTCTTAGCTTTTGATAACTTTTTTTCCCTAATGTGTTATGAGTAACCACACCAATTTTCAGCTTCATTAGACATTTCGCCTAGGAGGAGTTTGCCAAAGTTTAAACGAGCGAAAACGCACACTTTTTGAGGTTTTTGCAAAATATCTGTCTTCCCGTCAATTTTGGAAAATGGGTTTTTATTAGTAAAAGTTGCAGCTTGGTCATTTACATATGTGTACCAAATTTCATTCGCCTACGATAACCTGGTTGCGCAACAGCTACAAAACCGCTTCAGGTGGCGCTATAAAGCGCCATCCCAAAGGCCGTTTGACGAACTGCTGCGTTTTTGATAACTTTTTCATCCCAAATGCCTTACGACAACCACACCAATTATCAGCTGGATCGGACATTTCACCTAGGAGGAGTTCGTCAAAGTATGAAGTCTGTGTTTTTTACATAAAACCTAAAATATCCGGTTTTCCGTCCAGTTTCAAAACTCGACCCAATTTACTTTTTTGTAGGTCTTAAGGTCCTACACGCATGCGACAAGTTTTAAGTGTGTATGCAATACACTGCCTGAAATAGAAGGGTAAAACTATAAAAAACACGCTTTCAATGCTCGCCACTAGGTGGCGCTATGACGGATTATGTTCGTTTTGTACGCCTGTTCTCGGGCTTGGACTACGATGAGAATGAAACAAGTTTGAGACGGATCGGAAATTCTATGCCCGAGTTATAACAACTTCTGTTTCAAATCGAAATTTTGACCTTGGCTGCGACCATGACCACATACTTTATGATAGCTGAAAAAAAGTTCTAATTTTAAGGTTCCGTATGCCTTATGATGATACTCAAGAAGTTTGGAGATGTTTAGATAAAATCTGTGGGAGGAGTTCGTCAAAGAGTGGAACGAGCAAAACGCCCATTTTTAGAGGTTTTTGCGAAATAACTCAATTCAGGTTGATTTTAGAAAAAGGGATTATATTAGTAAAAGTTGCAGCTTGGTACTTTACACATGTGTACCAAATTTCATTCGCTTACGACAAACTGCTTGAGCAACTGCTTTAAAAAACAGCTAAAGCGATGTTTTTGGTCACATATAAGGGGGCGCTGTACAGCCAATTTTTGGAGCGCAGTCACAGTGATGCATATCCTTTTGTTCAACCTGACAAGGTTAATCATGGCAGGCTGTTTTTGTTGATAGTGGATAACCTAGAACGGAGATAAAGTCCAAAATATGTACATTGTTTTTGCACAATTTTGAAGGTTGAACTTTGCTGTGGCGCCACCCAAAGACCATTTGACGTACTTCTTAGCTTTTGATAACTTTTTTTCCCTAATGCGTTATGAGTAACAACACCAATTTTCAGCTTCATCGGACATTTCGCCTAGGAGGAGTTCGTCAAAGTTTGAAACGAGCAAAAATGCACACTTTTTGAGGTTTTTGCGAAATATTCGTCTTCCCGTCGATTTTGGAAACAGGGTTTTTATTAGTAAAAGTTGCAGCTTGGTCATTTACATATGTGTACCAAATTTCATTCGCCTACGATAACCTGGTTGCGCAACAACTACAAAACCGCTTCAGGTGGCGCTATAGAGCGCCACCCAAAGGCCGTTTGAGGAACTGCTGCGTTTTTGATAACTTTTCATCCCAAATGCCTTACGACTAACTACACCAATTATCAGCTGGATCGGACATTTCGCCTAGGAGGAGTTCGTCAAAGTATGAAGTCTGTGTTTTTTACATAAAACCTAAAATATCCGGTTTTCCGTCCAGTTTCAAAACTCGACCCAATTTACTTTTTTGTAGGTCTTAAGGTCCTACACGCATGCGACAAGTTTTAAGTGTGCATGCAATACACTGGCTGAAAAAGAAGGGTAAAACTATGAAAAACAGGCTTTTAATGCTCGCCACTAGGTGGCACTATGGCGGATGTCGTTCGTCTGTCATACGCCTGTTCTCAGGCTTGGACTACGATGAGAATGAAACAAGTTTGAGCCGGATCGGATATTCTATGCCCGAGTTATAACAACTTCCTGTTTCGAGTCGAAATTTGGACATTGGCCCGCCGCCACGACCACATACTTTATGATAGTCGAACAAGCTTCTCAATATCAATTGCCGTATGCCTTATGATGATACTCAAGAAGTTTGGAGATGTTTGGATAAAGTCTGTGAGAGTAGTTCGTCAAAAAGTAGAACGAGCAAAAACGCCCTTTTTTAGAGGTTTTTGCGAAATAACTGACTTCCTGTCTATTTTGGAAATAGACTTTCAATTAGTAAAAGTTACACCTTGGTACTTTACACATGTGTACCAAATTTCATCCGCCTACGACAAACTGGATGATCAAAAGCTGTAAAAACGCGTTAGGTGGCGCTATAGAGCCATTTTTTAGAAATCAGTTTTGGGACCAAAATTTTACGAAATTTTTCACCGGGTCTGATGCGTGTGCAAAAATCTGTGACTTTTCATATATGTTCAGGTACCGAAAAGTGCCCGCAATGATTCCCGGAATAATAATAATAATAATAATAATAATAATAATAAAAAAAAAAAAAAAAAAAAAAAAACAGTCTCGAGGAAAAACAATAGGGTTCTTGCACCTTCGGTGCTCGACCCCTAATTAAAGCTGCAAGCAGCGATGGAAGGGGTCTCGCACGATGCATCCGCCGGAGCGAAAGCACCGCCTCCCGGCCTTTTTCGAGTTTTTGACCTTCGAACAAATTTTGGTGGGCTTTCTAACATGTTCAATGGGTCAAAACAGCTAAAACGAAGATTTAGGTAGCATTTAAGGGGGCAGTAAGGAGGCGCTGTAGAGCCAATTTTTGGAGCGCAGTCACAGTGATGCATATGGTTTTGTTGAGGCTGTTAAGGCTAATCATACCAGGCTGTTTTTGTTGATAGTGGATTATCTTGAAAAGAGATACAGACCATAATATGTAAATTTTTTTCCACAATTTTGAAGGGTGAACTTTGCTGTGGCACCACCCCAAGACCATTTGACGTACTTCTTAGCTTTTGATAACTTTTTTTCCCTAATGTGTTATGAGTAACCACACCAATTTTCAGCTTGATTAGACATTTCGCCTAGGAGGAGTTCGCCAAAGTTTAAAACGAGCGAAAACGCACACTTTTTGAGGTTTTTGCAAAATATCTGTCTTCCCGTCAATTTTGGAAAATGGGTTTTTATTAGTAAAAGTTGCAGCTTGGTCATTTACATATGTGTACCAAATTTCATTCGCCTACGATAACCTGGTTGCGCAACAGCTACAAAACCGCTTCAGGTGGCGCTATAAAGCGCCACCCAAAGGCCGTTTGAAGAACTGCTGCGTTTTTGATAACTTTTTCATCCCAAATGCCTTACGACAAACCACACCAATTATCAGCTGGATCGGACATTTCACCTAGGAGGAGTTCGTCAAAGTATGAAGTCTGTGTTTTTTACATAAAACCTAAAATATCCGGTTTTCCGTCCAGGTTTCAAAACTCGACCCAATTTACTTTTTTGTAGGTCTTAAGGTCCTACACGCATGCGACAAGTTTTAAGTGTGTATGCAATACACTGCCTGAAATAGAAGCGTAAAACTATCAAAAACACGCTTTTAATGCTCGCCACTAGGTGGCGCTATGACGGATGATGTTCGTTTGTCATACGCCTGTTCTCGGGCTTGGACTACGATGAGAATGAGACACGTTTGAGACGGATCGGATATTCTATGCCCGAGTTATAACAACTTTCTGTTTCAAATCGAAATTTTGACCTTGGCTGCGACCACTGACCACATACTTGATGATAGCTGAAAAAAAGTTCTAATTTTAAGGTTCCGTATGCCGTATGATGATACTCAAGAAGTTTGGAGATGTTTAGATAAAATCTGTGGGAGGAGTTCGTCAAAGTGTGGAACGAGCAAAACGCCCATTTTTAGAGGTTTTTGCGAAATAACTCAATTCCGGTTGATTTTAGAAAAAGGGATTATATTAGTAAAAGTTGCAGCTTGGTACTTTACACATGTGTACCAAATTTCATTCGCTTACGACAAACTGCTTGAGCAACAGCTTTAAAAAACAGCTAAAGCGATGTTTTTGGTCACATATAAGGGGGCGCTGTACAGCCAATTTTTGGAGCGCAGTCACAGTGATGCATATCCTTTTGTTCAACCTGACAAGGTTAATCATGGCAGGCTGTTTTTGTTGATAGTGGATAACCTAGAACGGAGATAAAGTCCAAAATATGTAAATTGTTTTTGCACAATTTTGAAGGTTGAACTTTGCTGTGGCGCCACCCAAAGACCATTGGACGTACTTCTTAGCTTTTGATAACTTTTTTTCCCTAATGCGTTATGAGTAACAACACCAATTTTCAGCTTCATCGGACATTTCGCCTAGGAGGAGTTCGTCAAAGTTTGAAACGAGAGAAAATGCACACTTTTTTAGGTTTTTGCGAAATATTCGTCTTCCTGTAGATTTTGGAAACAGGGTTTTTATTAGTAAAAGTTGCAGCTTGGTCATTTACATATGTGTACCAAATTTCATTCGCCTACGATAACCTGATTGCGCAACAGCTACAAAACCGCTTCAGGTGGCGCTATAGAGCGCCACCCAAAGGCCGTTTGACGAACTGCTGCGATTTTGATAACTTTTCATCCCAAATGCCTTACGACTAACTACACCAATTATCAGCTGGATCGGACATTTCGCCTAGGAGGAGTTCGTCAAAGTATGAAGTCTGTGTTTTTTACATAAAACCTAAAATATCCGGTTTTTCCGTCCAGTTTCAAAACTCGACCCAATTTACTTTTTTGTAGGTCTTAAGGTCCTACACGCATGCGACAAGTTTTAAGTGTGCACTGCAATACACTGGCTGAAATAGAAGGGTAAAACTATGAAAAACAGGCTTTTAATGCTCGCCACTAGGTGGCGCTATGGCGGATGTCGTTCGTTGTCATACGCCTGTTCTCAGACTTGGACTACGATGAGAATGAAACAAGTTTGAGCCGGATCGGATATTCTATGCCCGAGTTATAACAACTTCCTGTTTCGAGTCGAAATTTGGACATTGGCCCGCCGCCACGACCACATACTTTATGATAGTCGAACAAGCTTCTCAATATCAATTGCCGTATGCCTTATGATGATACTCAAGAAGTTTGGAGATGTTTGGATAAAGTCTGTGAGAGTAGTTCGTCAAAAAGTAGAGCGAGCAAAAACGCCCTTTTTTAGAGGTTTTTGCGAAATAACTGACTTCCTGTCTATTTTGGAAATAGACTTTCAATTAGTAAAAGTTACACCTTGGTACTTTACACATGTGTACCAAATTTCATCCGCCTACGACAAACTGGATGATCAAAAGCTGTAAAAAACGCGTTAGGTGGCGCTATAGAGCCATTTTTTAGAAATCAGTTTTGGGACCAAAATTTTACGAAATTTTTCACCGGGTCTGATGCGTGTGCAAAAATCGGTGACTTTTCATATATGTTCAGGTACCGAAAAGTGCCCGCAATGATTCCCGGAATAATAATAATAATAATAATTAAAGCTGCAAGCAGCGATGGAAGGGGTCTCGCACGATGCGTCCGCCGGAGCGAAGGCACCGCCTCCCGGCCTTTCGAGTTTTTTGACCTTCGAACAAATTTCGGTGGGCTTTCTAAGATGTTCAATGGGTCAAAACAGTTAAAACGAAGATTTTGGTCACATTTAAAGGGGGCAGTAAGGAGGTGCTGTAGAGCCAATTTTTGGAGCGCAGTCACAGTGATGCATGTGCTTTTGTTGAGCCTGTTAAGGCTAATCATACCAGGCTGTTTTTGTTGATAGTGGATTGTCTTGAAAATAGATACAGACCAAAATATGTACATTTTTTTCGACAATTTTGAAGGGTGAACTTTGCTATGGCACCATCCCATGAGCATTTGACGTACTTCTTAGCTTTTGATAACTTTTTTTCCCTAACGTGTTATGAGTAACCACACCAATTTTTAGCTTGATCGACATTTCGCCTAGGAGGAGTTTGTCATAGTTTGAAACGAGGGAATACGCACACTTTTTTAGGTTTTTGCAGAATATTTGTCTTCCTGTAGATTTTGGAAACAGGGTTTATATTAGGAAAAGTTGCAGCTTGGTCATTTACATATGTGTGCCAAGTTTCATTCGCCTACGACAATCTGTTTGCGCAATAGCTACAAAACCGCTTCAGGTGGCGCTATAGAGCGCCATCCTCAGGCCGCTTGACGTATTTCTTAGCTTTTGATAACTTTTTTTCTCTCATGCCTTACGAGTAACCACACCAGTTTTCAGCTGGATCGGACATTTCACCTAGGAGGAAGTTCGTCAAAGTATGAAGTCTATATTTTTGTACTCAAAACCTAAAATATCCGGTTTTCCGTTCGGTTTGGAAACTCGACCCAATGATCTTTTTTGTAGGTCTTATAGTCCTACACGTATGCGACAAGTTCTAAGTGTGTATGCAATACAGTGCCTGAAATAGAAGCGTAAAACTATCAAAAACACGCTTTTAATGCTCGCCACTAGGTGGCGCTATGACGGATGATGTTCGTTGTCATACGCCTGTTCTCAGGGCTTGGACTACGATGAGAATGAGACACGTTTGAGACGGATCGGATATTCTATGCCCGAGTTATAACAACTTCCTGTTTCAAATCGAAATTTTGACCTTGGCTGCGACCACGACCACATACTTGATGATAGCTGAAAAAAAGTTATAATTTTAAGCTTCCGTATGCCGTATGATGATACTCAAGAAGTTTGGAGATGTTTAGATAAAATCTGTGGGAGGAGTTCGTCAAAGTGTGGAACGAGCAAAACGCCCATTTTTAGAGGTTTTTGCGAAATAACCGAATTCCAGTCGATTTTAGAAACAGGGATTACATTAGTAAAAGTTGCAGCTTGGTACTTTACACATGTGTACCAAATTTCATTCGCTTACGACAAACTGCTTGAGCAACAGCTTTAAAAAACAGCTAAAGCGATGTTTTTGGTACACATATAAGGGGGCGCTGTACAGCCAATTTTTGGAGCGCAGTCACAGTGATGCATATCCTTTTGTTCAACCTGACAAGGATTAATCATGGCAGGCTCTTTTTGTTGATAGTGGATTACCTAGAACAGGAGATAAAGTCCAAAATATGTAAATTGTGTTTGCACAATTTTGAAGGTTGAACTTTCCTGGGGCGCCACCACAAGACCATTTGACGTACTTCTTAGCTTTTGATAACTTTTTTTCCCTAATGCGTTATGAGTAACCACACCAATTTTTAGCTTGATCAGACATTTCGCCTAGGAGGAGTTCGTCAAAGTTTGAAACGAGCGAAAATGCACACTTTTTGAAGTTTTTATGGAACTATTCGTCTTCCTGTCGATTTTGGAAACAGGGTTTATATTAGTAAAAGTTGCGGCTTGGTCATTTACATATGTGTACCAAGTTTCATTAGCCTACGACAAACTGGTTGCGCAACAGCTACAAAACCGCTTAGGGTGGCGCTATAGAGCGCCACCCCAAGGCCGTTTGACGTACTTCTTAGCTTTTGATAACTTTTTTCCCCTAATGCCTTACGACTAACTACACCAATTATCAGCTGGATCGGACATTTCGCCTAGGAGGAGTTCGTCAAAGTATGAAGACTGTATTTTTTACATAAAACCTAAATTATCCGGTTTTCCGTCCAGTTTCAAAACTCGACCCAATTTACTTTTTTGTAGGTCTTAAGGTCCTACACGCATGCGACAAGTTTTAAGTGTGCACGCAATACACTGGCTGAAATAGAAGGGTAAAACTATGAAAAACAGGCTTTTAATGCTCGCCACTAGGTGGCGCTATGGCGGATGTCGTTCGTTGTCATACGCCTGTTCTCAGGCTTGGACTACGATGAGAATGAAACAAGTTTGAGCCGGATCGGATATTCTATGCCCGAGTTATAACAACTTCCTGTTTCGAGTCGAAATTTGGACATTGGCCCGCCGCCACGACCACATACTTTATGATAGCCGAACAAGCTTCTCAATATCAATTGCCGTATGCCTTATGATGATACTCAAGAAGTTTGGAGATGTTTGGATAAAGTCTGTGAGAGTAGTTCGTCAAAAAGTAGAGCGAGCAAAAACGCCCTTTTTTAGAGGTTTTTGCGAAATAACTGACTTCCTGTCTATTTTGGAAATAGACTTTCAATTAGTAAAAGTTACACCTTGGTACTTTACACATGCGTACCAAATTTCATCCGCCTACGACAAACTGGATGATCAAAAGCTGTAAAAACGCGTTAGGTGGCGCTATAGAGCCAATTTTTAGAAATCAGATTTGGGACCAAAATTTTACGAAATTTTTCACCGGGTCTGATGCGTGTGCAAAAATCGGTGACTTTTCATATATGTTCAGGTACCGAAAAGTGCCCGCAATGATTCCCGGAATAATAATAATAATAATAATAAAAAAAAAAAAAAAAAAAAAAAAAAAAAAAAAAAAAAAAAAAAAAGTCTCGAGGAAAAACAATAGGGTTCTTGCACCTTCGGTGCTCGACCCCTAATAATAATAATAATAATAAAAAAAAAAAAAAAAAAAAAAGTCTCGAGGAAAAACAATAGGGTTCTTGCACCTTCGGTGCTCGACCCCTAATAATAATAATAAAAAAAAAAAAAAAAAAAAAAAAAAAAAAAAAAAAAGTCTCGAGGAAAAACAATAGGGTTCTTGCACCTTCGGTGCTCGACCCCTAATAATAATAATAATAATAAAAAAAAAAAAAAAAAAAAAGTCTCGAGGAAAAACAATAGGGTTCTTGCACCTTCGGTGCTCGACCCCTAATAAGAATTTTTCGAAAAACAATAGGGTTCTTGCACCTTCGGTGCTCGACCCCTAATTATATGCAAAAGGAGTATAATTCTATTATAGTATGATGCTACAAAAAAATGTAAATACATTATATTCCTTATGTTAATTTAGTGTAAATCCATAATTATTGTTAATTGTAAAAGTGTGCATCATATTTTAAAAACTAAAGTGTTCATAGTACGTTTAAGTCAGCAGAGTATCTCAGCCAAAAACATCAATCCAGAGCAGATTGAAGTGGAAAGCTAACAAAGGAAGGAAGCAGAGCTCATTCCTTTCTTACCTCAGCTGCACCTGAGTCTGCAGTGATAGCGCAGAAGGAAATGAACAGGAAGAATCCACTGCTCTGTTAATCTAAGAGTGCGCTATCAGCTCTCTGGGAATAGCTCCAGTACTCACAGACACGATGTCTGATAACACGCGAGTGGTCACAGTCACTCCAGACATGTCAAAGACACGTGTGTTTACGTACGTACACACACACACACGCGCACACACACACACACGCACGCACGCACACACACAGAGAGCCATACCCTGCTTTATCAGTGCTGCTCAGAGCAAGAGAGGAGCCAGTGACGCCTTTCTTAGAGGAACAAATATGGGATTAAATCAAAGGTGCAAGGTTTTATTTATGCGCAAACTAATAAATGGCTACTAGAATAATGCAAAGCTATTTTTTCGACAAACCCTTTCTGCTATTTAAAGAGAGTACAACAACATTTTGTAGTGTTAAACCTACCATTAGTGAACTGTGAATTTACTGTTAGAAGATAGTAAATATTCAACAACAAAAAAAAATTTGTTTTTCACCCACAATTTAGCTACTCATGTATGAAGGGAATATAAAAATGTTTAACTTTATTTTTGTGTTAGAAATCAATCCATCTGTCACATTGATTCAAATAAAGGACAATACATCTTGTGAATAATTACAACTCATGATGCAACTCTACCACCCAAAAAATTTACATAATATTGCTTTAGAATTCTAAATCACAATTTTGTGTATAATTTCAGTGATTTATCACATATATTTTACAGGAAATACAATTTACTTTAAAAACATTATTGTGAAAAATAACTAAAGACATACACAGTTGTTGTAATGTAAAAATATATATTACAAAATTATCTTATACAGTAAAAAATGTTATGAATATGAAATTACTCTGCAAAATAAATTTTAGAAGTTAAACATGCAGTTTTAATCTGCCATTTCCAAAGAAGAATTGAAATGTAGGTACATTTTGCAGATATATAAATAACGTTTTAACTCAGATTTTTTAACAAAGGTTCAAAAGCCTCTCGAAGGATCTTTGCTAACTAATATAATAAAATGTATTTAGAGTCTTACCGGTCTTGAGTCCCGAAAGAGCCCATCTTGTCGTTCTTCATGCAGTAGTCGGGCGAGCTCTGCAGGTACACCAGCTCGTTCTCTCGGACGGGCCGGACATCGATGTCTTTGGGGACCAGCTGCTTGCGAGTGCCCATGGGCCGGTGCACCACCTTTGTAGCAGACAGATACTTGGTCTTCAAGTCCAGCGCAATGTCCTTCAGGTCCTGCAGGCCTCTCCAGCACGTGCGGATGGAGCAGGAGCCAGAAACACCGTGGCATTTACATTTCATGACCAGAGCATCGCGCAAAGCCTGCCAGAGAGAATATATGAGAATGATGTACTCTCAACTTACAATGTTTTCAACTGATAAAACTTATAAAAAAAACACTTTTGTTTCCTTCACTCATTGATAATATTTTTTTCAGATCTGGAATATGTACTTTTTAAAAATGGGAGTTTGTCTGTTTTCAGCCGTTTACAAATAAAGCCGTTTAATGTCTGTGTGAATTTAATAATCTATCAGAACTTAACTGGTAGAAACAGTGTATATATAAATATATATTAGTTAAATATGAATTTAATGATATTAATTTTATTATAATTCAATAAATTATAAAATCAATTAATTATTAAAAAAAACGATATTCTGTTCTTACTAGTTAAGTTTTACTAAATTATTCATCTTCATGTCGGCTTTATTCCCTTTCGGGGTCGCCACAGCGGAATGAACCGCCAACTCTCTGGCATATGTTTTACGCGGCGGATGCCCTTCCCTGCCGCAATTAGATATGCTTTAATAACCTTAAATAACAATTATGTTTTCCTCCATGCTTTTTCACTAGCCATATCCTGTAACTTTTTCAGATAAAGTATTATGGAGTTATCTTAGCAGATATTGATATTCCGAGATCACATCAAGCATATTTAAGCTAAGAAAATTACAGTATGTAGATTCTCACTAAACTTGATTAAACATAAGTTACGAATGGAACACACCAAACTTTAAATACGAACAAAATGTTCGAAATAAGAAGCTTGTGCAATGCATGGGCTCAACCGCATTTCAATCTGAAAGTATTCATTAAAGACTATTTTGGAGTTTCTGAAGTATTGTTCAGCATTCCTGTGAATGTTTACAGAAGATTTGGTTCATTTGAGAATGAACTACAAAGGGAATGCAGACACCAAAAAGAAAGATTTCTGTTGTGCCTTGCTTATGAGAACATGTGAAGAGCTTTAGAATGACATCACATGTTTTTTTTTCGCACTCAAAAGCAACCATCAATTTCAATCACAAGTGTGGTTTCAGTTGTTTATAGTCCTCATCAGATTCTGTTCAGATTAAAGGAATAACTCACTCAAAAAATAATCATTTTCTGTTAGTAATTTAGCCGTCGGTCCTGTGCGATTCTCTTCTGGAGAGCAGTCATTTTAGAAATGAAACACATTTGGCATGTTTAGTATGTTTAGTAAGTTGGTTTTAATCATTTCTGAAAGATCTGCTTTTGTCTTCCTTGGATTGATTAGAACTAAAGGAATTTGGACTTGAAAGTGAGTGCAGGTGTGCTCTGATCACCTGTCTGCCCACTTCGCTGTTGTGGAGATGCATGAGCTTGTTGGCATTAGATCCAGACTTCTTCTTCATCTTCATGGGCGCATCGGAGAACTTTGAGCCCATGAGGAGGCCGTAGTGCAGGTTATCAGCACAGCCGCCCCATCGGTAACCTGGCTCTGGAATTTCTCCAGGGATCGGGCCACAGGAGCAGAGTCGAAGGTCTCCGGAGGTGCAGGCGCGGGCGATTGTGTGACTGATGGCGGCTGCCGAGAGTGCATAGACAAACGCCGATTCCCTCGTTCCTTAGAGACACCCACAGATTGATTATTGTTACATTCTTAGACAAACAGATCTCTCTGAAGCCTTCAAATTCATTTCTGCCACTAAATTGCTTCCATTTCTTCCAAACCTGTTATCTTCATTTGAACTGTTGTCAAAGAGGCATAATATAGGTTCAAATATATAAAACTTTCTCAAAGAAAGACACGCATGAAAATAATTCATCATTTATTTGCCTGAAACAATTAATATGGATTATTATTTACCTCCTCACACTGATATGTTAATATCCCCCCAAAACACAGACAAATATCTCCTAAATACATAAAGAGTTAAGGACCAATCACAGTGGAAATAAGGAACAGAAACAACAATACAATTATGGGAAATAAATACAAGTGTGTTAAATGTAATTTGTGCATTTTTGCATTATCAATGTATTTTTCAAATTATGGAATTTATTTTGTAAATTACATTTTAAATTATATTTATTATGTATTCAAGCACAGTCTTTGTTATATTCTATTATATATACATATACACTTTTACACTTTATGTGTAAAAGTTTCTGTGGAACATCTGCTTGTCCATTTTATAACTTATAAAGCTTTTATTGTGCGTACATTTCTAAAAATATCTTCAACTCTTTTCTCAAGACAAAGTTTTACAGATTTACGTGTATATAACTAACCCAATTTTATGGATTCATGCAGTACATTTTAAAATCTCAGATGAGCTTGTATTTTCAACTTTGTTCGACAAGAGCATCAGACGTGAAGTTAAACAAATGATTACATTTGTCAGTTAACTGAAAAATAAGCCTAATATTTCCCGCACAAAAACGGGAGGAACATGAGAAACCCATCAGAATTCCAGGCCAGAGGATAATGGCAGAGATTACGGAAGTATTCTCTTCATGCACAAATGTCATGACAAGATAATAGGTGCAGAAACAGGAGAGGACAAGTTTGACCCTGTGCACGTTACTTCAAAGAGCATCTCCTCAGCGGTTCTCGTTTGAGAGACAGCAGCGGTTTAACTCTTGACAAATGAAAACATTCTGCAGGGATGGACTTCATTTAGGCTCCAGTATTTAAGCATTTGGGTTGACTTTTAAATTATAACTTTAGGAAATGAACAAAGAGGACTATTAAAGCAGTCTCTTGTGGTGCCAAGCTAAAACTAAGGAATCAGAGCCCTCTGTGATCCTTTTTTTTTTTCTGTGCTTGACAGCGGAGAGTCACATCTGCTCCACAAGGGGTCGAGCAGGGGGTAAAACTGTAGGCCTTAAAAGACCAGCAGAACTCGGTCCTTTACTGACTAACCGGCTCAATAGCATCTCTCATTGAATAGAATGGATGCTATTGTTATCGCTCGCCGTAAACGCCGCTTCTCTGAAGGCGCTCATCAAACGGAGCCTGAGAAAGAAGAGCGCCATGCAAGAATTCCACAGGACGGGTGGGAAGGGGTACGATTTCTTTTATCATGCAGCACTTATGCCGAATTGAAGGATTTTAATGGGCATGGTCTGCTTTACTTAGAGCGAGTGTTTAGGGATCACAGAGGCTGCTTTTAAAGCTGCGCCCTCGTAAAGTTTTCCTTCAACAATTAGAGGGATTTTTCAGCTATTAACGGTTGAATGAATCCCTCGCTTGGGATTGAGAGGTGTGTGGTCACTTAAAGGGACAGCGGTCACAAAAACCTCATCTCCAAATTGACCAATCTATAGAATAAATGATATCTACATTTTTGTATAAGCTTTTAAGTAATAAAGTAAAACATTGCCCTTTAAAAAAATGTATATGTGAACAAAATAATTTGCATTATTTTATATAATAATGCAAGATTATGCAGTGAGATATGAGACTTATATGATACTATAATAGAATATGAACTCTGTAATATGATTATAAAAATAGTATATATTTATAAAAATTATATAAATACAAAAATAACAAACTGTCCAATACTGAGGCTGTGTTTCATTTCTACCTTTGCTTTCCATTTAGCGGTTTTCAGGTGAGACGAAGGGGTGTTGCAATTCTTAGTTGAATGAACAGAAAGGGGTAAGACGAAGGGCTGAATACCCCTCGGAATGAAGTGTGAGACTCGACTTCTACATAGTTTACTAAACTACAGGATGTCATGGATTCTGCTGTAGACACCAAAAAATTCAATTGTTTACATCACACACAGCAACCCGAAGCAAGGAAACGCCCTCAAAATTAACATTGTGAAAGAAAATGATCAAAATTATAATTTTCTGATATATAGAATAGAGTATTATATATGACTAGTCATAAATTAGTTATAAAAAAAAATCACAGGCTTTCCTGACTCACACTCACAGATGCTGAAGTTTAAACCAAGTTTAATTCTAATTCTCTGGGCTCGTGTATTCGTACCCATTAAATACAGACTGAAACCTTTACAGACAGAACTGTCAGTGCAGACAGCAGCAGTGCCATTTTGTGTGTGGAAATATTCCAAAATTGATTATGACCACACACGAATAGCAGTTTGCAAACTTCATTCCATGAAGATATCAAGAGGATGTTCAAAAAGCAGTGGTTACAATGCAAGTTATATGACAACATCTACAAAATTACGCGCAAGGGAGCACAGAGAATTAGCCGCTAAATACAGTTAATACACTGCAATTAACCACACACACACTAAAATTACTAGTCTCAATGCATCATTATTAACAAATCAAACCTTACAAACAACATGTTACTCAGCATCGACCTCTAATTTCTCCAAACCTACCGTAGGCTGCACATTTACCCAAACACTGCTTAAACCTTTTTACTTTAACATAGTTTTTATAGAAAAAGAGAAACTAAACAATGCCCAGAATCTTGCCAGGAAACTTTAATTGACTGCTCTAATTTAGAGTCCACTTCAAATAACAGGAGAAGGGCTTTTGTGCCGCTTCAACTCAACAGAACATGTGCGGATGGATCTCAACTGGGAAATAGATTTCAATTGGAAATAAATCCTCTTTAGACAGCATTCTGCTCTGTAACTCACCTCGTTCCAGGTCTGGGAGGAATTTGGGCGCATCAATAGAGGAACAGTTCCAGCGCATGTCTGCGAAGGTCTTTTGGCAGACCTTCTTAACCTCCCGTGCAGCTTGGATGATGCTTTGCATGAGTTCCAGGTTACTCCTACAGAGCTGCGCCTGGGAAGAGACCAGGCCTGGCAAAGTCTTGCAGTGCTGGGTCTTGTTGATGTGTTGTGCAGTCTGTGAAAGAGCCCTGGATGAGGAAAGGGGTGTAGGGTTTAAATCTGAACACACAGGTTTCATGTCTTTCAAGACGAGGCATTTCATTATCAGGTCGAGAAGATTTATCCACGTTTCTGTGACAAGTACGGATGAGCAAAGTCAAATAAACACGGCCAACGCCAAGTCTGAAATACTCCAAGCAACATCAACACACCGCTAAAGCCTTCCAGCGTGCTTTTGAGTACATTTGTTCAGTGTCTTTCTCACAAAGACATGCAAACCGCCGTTCCCGGAGATGATCAATCAAGATTAGACCAAAATGGAAAATGGTCATTGGAAGCAAACAAGGCAGAGACAGCAACAGGGAAGGTAATAACATAGCTCTCCGTTCACTCAAAGTGTTCCTGTAGTATAGCTAAAAAAACACAGAATTTCTACAACAAAATCGATCTCTTTTTAACGCAATCAAAGCCTGGATGAAATCTACTCGGCCATCGCAAAAGCTGCAATTTCAAAATGACTTCCGAGCGAAACCTGATGAAGCCTAGCGTTGATTTCCCATCTAAACGATCACATGTGCATCAACAGTGTTCGTGAGAACCAACTAATGCCCACTCCACCTTTGCCTGTTTCAAATTAGGGGCCGCCACTTTATGCTCCATGATCCGCTGTGACTGACGGACCCCTGTCTTAACCTCCACTCACAGATGCACAGTCTCGGTCTTTGTTATCCAGGGAACACAGGTGTTTACGGCTGCATCTGTTCTACATTTCTTGCCATGCAATATCAAGACTGAAGGAACTTCAAGAAGGATAAAACATCCCAGATTATCAAGTCAAACTTTTCCAGCACAATTCCCCAACAACTGGCATGAACACTAAAGATTAGGAAAAGTAATCACTACATTTGATGTTTGTTATTTGTTTTATATTTAGCTTCACAATACAGCTTCAGTCATTAATGAAGAAAAGAAAGAAAACTCACAGCCATCGGATCCCTGAGCACTGCTGAGACAGGAGCAGGAACGTGAGGAGACAGAGCGGGAGTGAAGGGAAGATTCGCTTCATGCTGAAGAGCAAAGTCCGGCTCAATCTGAAGAACCTGACGCAGGTGTTCGCTGGCCTACACTTAAAAGCCCAAAGCCATGACGTGTTCCTCGTCCCTCTCCTGCAAGAAACATACACCACTAATCAGCACGGGTTTCCTGACAGAGGATCACAAACTCTTATGTTTATGTTTTTGGTTGAGATTATGAACGAGAAACATATTTTCAAGCATAATTTTGCTTTTAAAGCCATTTCATGCAAAGGAATTTACCTTTAATATAAACCTAGAATAGATGAATAGGTTTCCTCTGTTTTTTTTTTTCTTTTAGAATAGAGCTCAATTCATTTGGTCGTCTTCTAAACATAAGCATTCTCAGGGCTTTTTTTTTTCAGAAAAAAAAATTAAATAAAGAATAGAAAAAAAAAATCTAGAAAATGTGACCGTTTTTTTAACCTGGACTCCATATTTACATATGGCACACTCCAATATTTGGATATTATTCATGCAATAATGTTGAGCGTGTTCTCTGGAGGAGATGGCAATAAGCAGACTCTCTCTCCCTCTGTGGACATGCTGCTCAGCCCCAGGCTTGATGCCTTCACATCCAGACAGCGACTGTCCAGACAGCACAGCTTTTTTTACACAAGTTATTTCTCCCTTCTAGCTACTGACCCAATGTCAGAAAACTACATTACCCGAGCAATCACAAACGCTCAAGCAGGCATTGCTTCACAAATTACACTAATATACTTACCTTCAAAGGTTCGATTGGTCAATTTACAATTATTTTTTTCATACTAATTACAAAGTTAGCTTCAACAGAGGCGTATTAAAATGACCTCAACATATTTTTTAAGAAAAAAAATCAAAAAGTTATATTTGATTCCCCAATTTTAGATTTTTTTTAACGCATCTTATCAAGTTCGCGCGTGCGATTCAGACAATTCAGCTCATAAGCAAACAGAAAAAAAGTTATGTTATCTAATATTCATACATCTATAGACTACTGCAAATAAATGAATCCAATGCTTGAGGATTTCCAGCAGCGCAAAGGCAATAAAGGGCGCGTGCACGCGCTCAGACGATGATTTGGAAAGATTGCGCTTATCGGTTTTCTGAGGGGAAACGAGTGCGTTCAAAATGCAATTAAAAACTAACGTCACATTTCAGAAAAAAGAAAATATTGCCTCAAAATGACAGCTGCGTACCTTCAACCACTCGAGAGAAGAAGCTAAATTCTTAACCATCTCAAAACACACACAAGCGCATAAAAGAAGTTCATCCTCACCTTATTCAAACATTAACCGACACAAAATCCACGTAAAAGGTAATCCAAAAGCGACTTAAATCCAGCCAAAAAGGTCCAGCCAGCAGCCTAAATGAGCTTTAATCCGTTTGAGTGAAGTCCGTGAGAGAAAGCATCATGTATCAGAGCTGAGCTGGTGGCGCGAAGCTCTCGCGCTGGAATCTGTTGCACTGCGCGGCGCAGGCGCAGAGCGCTGCTATATGAGCCCGCGCGCCGCTTTGATCTCGCGCTGATGTCAGGCTTCATTAGCATAACAAAGCGGGAAAGCTTTCCAAGTCGAAGAGGTTTTGATATCATGTGGGATAAGCAAGCAGCTCGCGACTTTTCAAGCGGAGTTTTAAGCTTTTGAAGCAATACATGGATTTACTTTAATTTTGCAGCATTTGAAATCACTGCGTTTAGCGCTGCCTATGTTAACAGTGACAAGAAGATCATCCCTGTAGGTCATGTAACCAGAAAATAAAAATACTTTGAGAAGTTCTAGTAGTTAACTTTTTTTTATTGCATTTGTACGCAATAATTTCTACCTTCCAATGTCCAAACAGTCAAATATGCTTACAAATATGAAAGTGCAATGCTGTTTTAAACATTTCTAATGCACAATCTCACATTTATTCAGTCAACCATCGTTTTTTAAAAAGCCTAACATAATGAATTGGTGTAAATTCATCTTCTAGCAGGCAGACAATCCTCTGCCTGATGAGATCCGCAGCAGCAGTGATGTGACTCTTTAGGGAGGCACATCAACAGTTTTTAGTTTTCTTACCGGCATTTTAACAGTGTTGGTGTTTGTTTATAGGTGTTGAGTTTTTGAAATGTTGAATTTCTGTAAGGCGACCTTAAGTGTCATGAAGGCCGCCAATAAAAAAAAAAAAAAAAAAAGAATTAAATGTAAAAAAAATAGTTGATTTTGTTTTTATGTTTGCTGTTCTCATCAGATACAGATATAAGATGCATTCACAACCCTGTTTTGAAAGAAGTATACTATAATAACTTGGATTGTGAAATATCAATTTCACGCAATCGAATATGAGCTAGTGTTTTTTTATAAACAAAACAAAAACAGTAAAAAGTATGCAATGATGGAAGATCCAATATTTTGATATTACACACATTTGAGAAGTGTTCCTCTAATGGGTTTTTATTTTTTAAAACAAACAAACAATGATATTGTAAAGTGTTACCCATTCAAAAGTGTTATTTAATGGACAATGATTTAAACTTAAAAAAAAAAAACAGGTTGATTGCAAATCATTTACACAGTACGCTTTCAAGTTATTCATCCTTAAAGTCAATCTTGGTAATAACTTGTTAATTGGGGGAACCTGGTCTCTGCATGTAACAAAGTATTGTTTTTATATTCTGGATATTTGTTACATTTCTATTTTAGTTTATCGTTAAGCTACAACATTAACACTGGCCATACTAAACTTAACGGCAATCTATGAAAGTTAAAATGTATAAAATCACAACGTTTGGAAGCAAGATTTTACGTTTTGGTTTCAGAGATGGAAAAACAGCAAATTCTCCATACTCCATAAAACGAAGCGTGGCCTTCAGCCAGAGTTTCCACACGCATGCCATTTACAGAGCTGAACACGACTCAGAGTGGCCGCTGCAAAAACAAGGCAGTTCTCCAAGCACGCTAATAAGGGTTTCAGCATGATGAATACATCCTCGTATTAGCCTCTGTGACAAAGGCTTCAGACTGTAAATGAGAAACACTCCCAGTAGCCCATTGAAGTCCACATCTAAGCAAAGATATTTCCTAATTCATAATAATGACCCATTAAATTCTCTTGTTGTTTTTGGTCTATCAAGAAATATAAGAGAGGCCATTACGGTATTCATTATCCTTACAGATAGCTAATAATAAATAGAAAAGTGTTGAGAAAATATTTTTAGAGCAAGAAGCAGGCCGTACGCCTGTCCATATATTACCGTTCCCACCACACACCCTGAAAGTTCATATTTTAACCATCGAAGGTAACTGTCATTTTAATAGTGTCTATGGTGTAATAAAAGTCAAGATGTTCTCTGGCCATATGCTTCTCTTATTAAGCTTCTCTTCTCGGGTGCAAAGCGTCTCCTGCCGTGCATCCCCCAACACTCACAAGCTCCCCTTGTAAATGAAACCTCACAGCGCAATCTCCAAATAACCAAGCAATTAAAGTGCGATCATTATGACTTTTTCCGCCGTTAATAGAATCTACTGTTTAATATAAAACAGGTGATAGCGCTGGGCTTTCTGGTCAAGTGAAAGTATGGGGTGGAATTCTGAACGTTTAATGCCACATAGAGGCATTTAAAAAGGAAGAGTGCATGTTGGTATTTAAAATTCTACCATTCACCATAATGTTATTTAGGTTAAAATACCTAAAGTTATTTAAAGCTTTAATTGAATGAAAAGAAGCTTAATTAAATGATATTGATGCAAATTTAAGGTGAAAAACAAGTGCCTTCAAACAATATATTGTCATTTCAAATTAAATTTATAAATGGACTAAAACAATTACAAAATATTTTTGAAGTGATTTGTTTTATTTTAGGAGCCCATGTTTGCTGAATAAATACATCAGTATCACTGATCAATCGCTAAAAGCTTAGAGGCAACTTCGAAATAAATATAAGGAATCTATTCAAAACTTTGGCAGAATTAAATGCTATTAATAAGTATTCATTAATGTAATACTATAAAAATAATACTAATCCAGGTATTTAACTCTAATGCGTGTGTGAAAATATGCCAATAAATTTCGTATTAAATATTAATTCAATCTCTCTTTTGACAGCACAGTACATAACACCTGAACTTCAAGTTGTGCTAAACATTTAATTTTATATTGACCCAACTCACTCTTTAAGTCAGCTTTTTTTCTCCAATTCATTCTTAGTCTATGGCTGTTTACATTCTGTTGCAACTTTATCAGTAATTGTCATTTCAAATCAGTAAAAGTAATTTAGTTTTCACTAAACTAAGAGTTAAGAACAGTGGAATGGAAAATACAAAGTGAAGTACGCTAATGGTGTATGTTGGGTTGTGTCTAGATATCAGCAAATACATTAAGGAAAAGCTACGCAATACACATACATATAACAACGGCGACGACTGCTTCTCTGTGGAGTAAACATGTGTTTGAAGAAGGATATTTCAGGCCTTTAAAGCCCAATCTAACAGCGGCGATCACAATTGTTCAAAGCCCTGAGTGTGGGAGTGAATCCCAGCCGTGACTCATTACCTTCAACTGGATTTACTTATAGCAGTAAATCAAGCCCTGTAACCTTGATTGACCCACGGAAACCCGGCCCTGCTGCAAAAGGCGGTTTGGAGGGGATAAAAAGACTTATTGATGGGTATCAGCAAGAATAAATGTCACACAGGCTTGTCATTCACTCCGAGGGGCCTGTGAGAGCTTGTGATATAGGATACCGTATAGGCCAGACTATTTTAGTTTAATTGATTTAAGAAATAATCTAATAAAGTAATCCTTCTCACAAAGCTGCAACCAAAGCTACAAAGAGGAGAGCAGCGTGTGTATTTAGAGCTCCTCTGATACTCTTTTCAATTATCTGATACAATTATCAAAGCAAGGTGATTAGCGGTTACCGCAAGGCCACGCCCTTTTGCGAGATTTCTTTAGCTCCAAATGTGACAATGAGAATTCCAAGCTGAGGGTGTTTTGTTTGTATGGTCATTGCAAAAACACTGGTCACTGGTTATTTCATGACCGTGTCCATTATATTTACACTATTATTTTATAAATGATATAAAATTGTTCAGACTATGCAATGTTCCAGCCCATTGAAAAAAAAAATTGCATATCTGTTGTAAAAAAATAAGCTTAACAATTGTCATGGTAAGGATTCATTTAAGGTTTCCAGATTTTAGAGAGTATCATATTTTTGGTCATCTCAATATATATAGCAATTGTTTGACTGTGATTCTGCCATTACAATGCTTGCACTTTGGGACAGGAGTTTAGTTATGAATAAAAATATTCCTACTTGTTTGACCTCGACCGTTCAGAAGAGTATATATGTTTATATGTTTAAACAAATCTGAAGTATAAAAATGGTCAATTCACAGACTCGAACCATCAATAAAAAACTGGAATTTGTTTTGGCATCATACAAATGTTTTTCTCAAAAAAATTACTTTGATTAGTCTGAACAACAGACCAAAAAAATCTAATGAATAGTCTTGTTTGACTCTTCTTCTGTGACTGAAAGTCAAGCCCCTCTCAGTTCAATGGGGTTTAGGTTTAGAAACAGGCTTGTCTCACACAGTCAGAACAAAAAGAGCTTTGCTGGGTCTTTATTCTGATATGACTAAATTGTCAGAAAATGTCATTCAAAATTCTTCAATGATTTTGTGAATTATTGAGCTTCTTGTACAGAGTCTGCCAGAGATTTTAAACAGTAATTATCAGATCTATTATTATTATCTGATGCTTATAAACATAAAAGAACATTAAATCGAACAAAAAAAAAAAACAGTAGAGTAACTCCGTGTAAGAGAGACATCTGGAAAATGTCCTGTAAAATTCTCCACAGTCAGAGGAGTTGATAATTAGCCTGTAACAGAGTCAGAACTAGCTTCAGTACGACTGTTTTGAACTAGAACAAAAGGGACAAAGCAATGTAGTATGTGAGAAATGTAATAAATTCATCATCTGTGAATGATAATATGCAACATATTCCTGAATCAATAACAACACACTGTAGTGAAATTGAAATATAGTTATTATTTTGTTGGTAGTTGTTGGGCAGTTGTGGTCTGGTGGATAAGGAGATCGAGTTAAGATCAGAAGGTCGCAGATTCGATCCCCAGATCCACTGAGTGGAAGGTGGTGTGAGTGATGAAACACTCCCATCTTCAAGAATCACAGCTGTGGTGCCCTTCAGCACCTGGTGCTCCCCGGGCCCCGCAGCCATGGCTCCCACTGCTCCGGGTGAGTGCTCACGGTGTGTTTGTTCACTGCTGTGTGTGTGTGTACACTGGGTTATACTGAACACAAATTTGGGGTATGGGTCACTTCATATCTGTCCAACTGCTCACTTTCACTTAAGTGTGGTTCTCTATATGTAGAATGAATTAATTTAACGACAATAGAAGAATAAAATAAAAAAGTGAATCTATTCATAAAACTGGAATCTTTTCTTGATCAAAAACTGAACATATTTTCATACATGTGATTTTTAATGTCTAGATCTCACAATATGTCAATTCTGATTTCACAACCGTTTTACATTACACAGTGAAATCGGAAGGTGTTGAAGGTGGAAGCCACAAGACAAGTGTTAATTTTTTTTAAGCTTTGATGGGACTAGATAACGGGTAACTCCTCGTTTGTTTCTACTGGAGATTCAAAAATGGGGAAAAAAACAAGACTGCATGTTTTAGTGTAGGTCTGTTAGGGCAGAAACGTATGGACTTATGCAATTTTAGATTCCAATATAACAAATTATTTATACAAAAAAAAAAGTAAATCGAAGTCAATCTGAAACTTTATTTACGGGGATAAATGGAAGAACGCTGACCTTAATGGACAGGGGTGATGTATGCACATAATGATAGTCTTGCTGTAAAGTTCACTAAGCATTATTTTGAGATTGAGCGTTTAAGCTTCCAGATTTCATGACAGTTATTTAATTATCCTAAATGGTTAGAAGTCAGGGTTCTCCATTCTTCAGTATTCCATACGTTCCTTTTTTGTGAGGTTTATTCATTAACTTCCACAGTAGCACAATTATAAAAACAGTTTTGTTAAGAAGTTCAGAAGACAATTCTGGCTGTTTACATCGACACATTAGATTTAAATGTGACTTACTGCCTTATATTTGATGCCTAGAATCAATTTCAAAATAGCTAAACAAACTGGGTTCTGAAAGAGGTTAAAACTGGATCATTTTCTGAAGGTTTTCAAGCTTCAATGTCAAGTGACCAGCCTACATGATGAAAAAAATAATGGTTAATTTCCCCCAAAATCCTTTATTCCCCAATTTCGAACAAACATTATTGGCTACAGATCAATTACACTGCAAGTTAACTAAAATAAACATTCAAGTCCAGAGCTTGTTGTCAAGCAGTTTGGAGCCATCATTTTATGTAAAAAGCATAATTTTCTACAGGTAGCATTAGGTTGTCAATAGGCATGAACTCTCAGAGTGAGGTCAAACAGGACTGAAGCCTGACCGCCAGAGCAGTGACCTCTCTGGGTGTCTGTGTTTGAGGTTTTAACACACAGACCCTCCATTCCTGGCCGTCCCAGCATCAACAGCATAGACACTTTGATCTTGCGGCTTTCCTCAAGCCAGAGTCTACACGGCCCTAGGCTGCTCCTCAGAGGCCAAAAAAGAGATTGTAGTTTATCTAACCAAAATTACTCACAAAGAACAAAATGCAAGGTTTTTTTGTTTAGAAAAAAAAAAGTTCTTTCAAATATTCTCAGTTTCATTAGTACAATTCTCCCAAATAATAGACTTAAAAGGTACAGAAATAAGGCAGATATCAGTTTAGCGTTAGCATAATGAATCAGTTGTGGCAGCTGGACTGACTATTTAAAGCTATTAGTTATTCCCCTGACACATCTTTAGATCATTCATTCTGAGCTTGTTGAAGGAGAGCAGAGACCTGGTGCCCGCGTGCCTTACCGTCTGCGCTCTTTGCCCCAGTCACGGCTGTGTTCTGTCTCAGAGACTGCCAGCAGTCCACTAGCAGAACTGAACTGCTTGTGTCACACAGTTCAGAGACATCTCAGTTTAATACGTCATAGATCATGAAAATGCGCTGAACATACCAATGGCATTACAGACTATCTGCAAGTTTGAAGAAAGACATGAGAAAATTTCCCAAGAAATCACCAGGGTTGTTTTTTCATAAAAAAAGAGGACAAAATGCTGTACCGAAAAAACACAAACTGCAATCTATAAATCAAAATAGGGTTAGAATAATATTTCAAAAGTTGATACTTTTCTCATCTTTGAACTGATCTAAAAAAAATAGTTAATATATCTTAGACTATTTGAGTATTTTGCATTATGCGGAGATGTTTGCAACCTTAATATTGAACTATTATAATTTCACTTCAAGAACATAAAAATCTGATAATTAATTCTACACTGGAAATTAAGCACAAATCTAAAAATTATTGCTAAAAGCACAAGCTAGGTGATTTAAACTGCATTTGCAAACATAATGAATGATCTCCAACAAATACTAAATTTGAATCCTACAGTACGTTATCTTTTGAGATGTAGCTGATATGCTGTATATTTGTGGTAGTTATCTGAAATATTATGGTCGCTCTATTGTCAGCATCATGTGACCGACCTGTGTTGTTGGTCCAATTAAGATGTTTTGGAACCTTGATAGATGTGAATGAAATGGGGTTCAGATTTGGGCATTTTTCCCAGCTACAAAAACTGTGTTTAAGTGTTAGGTAGAGAATACTTTATTGCTGAGATGACCATGGCACAAGCTTTCTGGTTCAACTCTATCTGAGGTGTTTGGTGAGCTCTCAATCCTTGCGTAGGTCTTTTGCATACTTCGGTTGTGTGCACAATGTATGAATCTAAAAGTAGCACAATAAATATTACTCTTAAATCAGGTTAAAAGCTGATATATTACAAGCTTTAACATTAAAAGCTGATATATTGAAAAAAAAAGCACATAGATCAAGTGTGGATACTTTAGGAGTCATCAAAGTGTTGACGAAAAGATGAAGAGATATATGGCACCAACATAGCGTGTTGAGAAACATTTCTATATGTAGAAATCTAGTTAGTACAAATAGACGAAAGCAAAAAAGATGATCAAGAAGATCAGCAGCATTGTGAAAAACAAGAAAGGCGGCGGTGGCTGTTTGGTGCTTGTCTACTACTCATGATTGAGAGCCTGTTGCTGACTGTCTGTTTAAACTAAAAGGAACTGGTTTATTTAAGCCAAGGTGGAAGAGGCTTTGTTTTGGCTGTTCATTCAAGACCTGTTTTAATTTGGAAAACTCACCAAAACAAACTTATATGGCTGAACGGAAAAAAAGAGAAATCACAATCTGTTGCTGGCATTCAGGGAGTTTGGTTTTTCTAGAGGTGTGGACTGAAAGTCATTAAAGGGCCAGTATTTTTGGATTATAAGAAGAGGGGATTTGGATCTTCTGGCTCTCCTGAACATGATAAGCTAAATTTTTGTAAAAAAACAACAACAACAACAACAACCCTGTCAATCAAACCTGACAAATGGTAAGCTAATGTGTGACTGTCAATCAATATTCAGTAGTAGGGAAATCAAATTGTGATGAAATAATGTGATCAGTTGAAAAAAGCTGCAATTTACATCATTTAGTTTTTCCAAGTTTTTCTGAAAAGACTAAGATAGTTGTGTACACGGTATTAGTGTACACATTTGTCCCAACACCTTCCAAAAGTTGTGTTTCAATAATATTGGCCCTTTAAATTTCAGGGGAGTACTACCTACATGTTTACCAAACACTGTTAAATACAGTCCAAAATATTACAAAACCATTTCTATTATAATGACAAAAAAATCAGTCAACATATTGCAAATGCTTCAAAGCAGATTCATGATAACTAATAAACCTCAAATTAAATATTCCTATTAAGATTATATTTGGATACAACTCATTAGAGATGATCATTAACAAATAAGATCAGAAATATCTTTTACTGACATTATGAGATTTTGTAAATCAAACACCAACTTAACGGCTCAATTTCATGACCAAATTCAATCTTGGTCGAAAAAAAATGTTGCCCCTACCATAGTGAACAATTCTGTATATTACTCAGAACAAGAAACTAAGCTTTAAAGGGTTCCCAGATGCAACATTAACTGTGTGTTCTACAAAAATAGAGTAAGGTCCAAATAAACCCAACTCTGGCGCAGGAGTCTGGTTCCCCTCCCAGTGGCTGCCACGTATATTAACAGGGCTACATTTCCATCATTGCCTCAATTTGTTGTCTCATGTGACGCTTGCAATTTTCTGTGAGCTAATCAAGTCGATGAGTGCACTTTCTTGCAGAAAATAAGCAAATTAAGCACAAGCAGAACTCTCAAATCTGATTATTTTAAAACAATTTTATGCTTCCCATATTTGTGCAGTTGAGAAGCTAGTTCACTGATAAGCACAAGATTCAATTTCATTGCAAATTTCAGTGTAAAGAAATTCTAGCATCTCCCTTGTCTACAAGAGTCTTCTGCTGGATGTGTGGAAGCGAGCTGCTGGAGATTGCTAATATTACCGAATAAAATCTACAGTCACTGTAGACATTTGCAGACTTTTCAACAAAAACACAAAAGTTTCAGTGCAGACGCAATACAACCCAGGATTTTCAAGGAAACTGTTATTGAAAAACATATATATAACATACATATATATTGTCATCAAATCCAAGTTAACATTCTGAAAGAATAAATATATAAACAATGAAATTCACGTCGGCTAAAGAATACATTAATTTAAAGGCACATATCCAGCAACAGCTTTGACCACAGAATAACTTCAACACAACTTTCAAACGATGAGGAATTAATATGTAATTTAAAACTTAAAATATTGAGAATAATGTTGGAGTCAAGTTTAGCTTTAAAAGGGGACCAGACTTTGGTTTGTTTGCTCTCAGATGATTTGGTCGTAAAACACAGGTAGAGCAGCACTCGGCAGGAGAACATGGAGAGAAAACGTCCAACCTCCATTTTAGACTTCTTCAGAAAGAGACCATTTGTTTCAAACAGGCCCTTGTTTCCCTCTTTGAAGGCAACGGCCCCTTTCATGTTCCATATGGGAGGTGTTTTCACAAGTGACTTGTCTCAGTGAACGGAGAACACGCACCCTTTGTCTTATCCATTTTGGAGAGTTGCAATGATCATGACTTCAAAGATATCTCTTGGATGGTGTTATGTGGAGAAAGTGAATTGGAACAAAAAACAAGAATTGTACTAAAAGTGGAAAACCTCCAGGTAGGCATTTCAAGACAATAATCATTCCTTAACACATTGGGAATCTGAAGCTCCATGCCCGTGTTCTAGCTGTATGGGGTTTGATCTCTCCACTTGTACGTGATAAAAAGGTGGGAAAGACACTGAAGTGAAGGGGAAGAACAATAAACGCTAGCTCACAAGCCAGCATGAAACATGGAAGGAGAACAGAGCGACGTGGGCTTGTGTGAATCTATGTTGTCTCTCAGTACAAGATCAAAGTCTTAGTCCATCTGCCAAGTAGAACACTGAGACGGGCGATACAGAAGAGATAAAATCAGCATCTCGGAGACTTTATCACTCACTCGCGTTAAGAGCATTTTTGCTCTAACAAGATCAAAAGAAGCTACTCATCTGCCCAAGCGAGCAAGTTATTGAGTTTTATACAGATGAGATACAACCACTGTCAGCGGAAATGAAGTGGCAGGCGGAATGCATGCTGCTAGTTTTCATTGTAAAAGCCAGGAAGAATGTTCTTCATAAGGCTTCATGCGCTCCATGTAGGACTATAATACATCAAGTCAAATTAACTCAGCTCAAAGATTTTCTCTAGAATTTAGCCAGGGTTAGGGTACAACAATGAGTGTGAATTAATAGATTGCATCATCATAGCAAAAAAAAAATTAAGCTACTTCTCCAAAAGAAGGTTCTATTAACTCATTAATGTCATTTTTGTTGAAAATTAACGCCATCTCCATCCTACAGCTTGCAAAACCCCGAAGTACCTTCCTTTGGACAAAACATAGGGTGTTTATTTAAAGGATAAACATAAAATATTAAAAGAGGTTACAAGAAATTTTCCCTGATCATGTTGTCATTACAAAGTAAATCTTCGGTATTCCGAAGACAAGACCAGGAATCTGTGAAAATGTCTTTGTAAAAATCTTGGAAACCCAAGAATTCCCTCGCTTTTTTTCTGACCAGACGTGAGCTAAATGACTATAGGAGGTTTAAATATGATTTACAGATTTGAGGGAGTTCTCTGGGACAGACCGTTTAAAAGACAGATGTGTTTAGAAGCCAGCAAAACACTCAAGGATGCATGAAAATGAGATGAGTTACAATAGCACTTCTATTGCCTCTTCATGTGTCAGCACAGCACTGGCCCCAAGTTTAAGACATCTGAAATGCAGATTTGAGACTTTATAATGCTTTTCATGGCCTTATTATGGACATTTTAAGTACCTGTGGACATCTTGTTGACTCCAGGAATAAAATAATAAAAATTGTGTACTCAAATCATCCCTGAGGGTTGTAAAAATTAGAATAATTTCTTTAATTAATACACTGACAGCTAACATTAATCTGCTTGACATTGCACTCATGGTCATGTAATGAAAAAACTAAGTTTCTCAGACCAAGTTTGGTCACTTTTTGAACTCATACCTTATGTTTTTTTTTATAACTCTAGTGGCATTACATCATTAATCATGAAATACCCAAAACTTTAAAAAGTACAGTCATTAAAAAAAGAACACTTTTTTTTTTTTTTACTCTTTAACACTTTTATACCTTATAACTGTATTTCAAAGTTTAGGGCTGTTTTTGAGCACTATTAACTTACTGCAAATACTTTAACCCAGCTTACAACAACACAGACAGTACACAAATATTTTATGGCTCATAAAATACATCACTTTTCCAGAGAAATATCAATATAAAAATAAGGTCTGGCAGTGCTACCTTAAACTCCTAAGTATTTAGTTATATCCCTTTCTGCTTCTAGAACAAAATAGCCAATAACTTCCAGAAACTTGCAGGTTCACCCAAATGTAATTCCTTCAAAAAAAAAATGGAAGAAATTAGATTTTCACTTTTGTAAATGAGTGAGAATATCACCATATAAAGGAATTAAACAATCATCCGATTTTGCTTCCGTGTGAACATTGCCAATTATAACAGCCTCCAACACGACTTGTAGATTTTTAAGACTTTCTGAAGATTTAGGGAATTTGAGCCAAATGAAAGAAAGAAGTAAGCTGTCTGGGTGGTAAGGGCACAGACTTGGCAAATCTTTTGGATCTAGATGAATGCCGATCTAGTAGGGTGAAGGAGATTAACAGGGCAGAAAAGGTAACAAGTAGAATAATAGATAAACCGAGGAGACACATCTGTTTTTGATCAATAGCCTGCTGTAGGATTAAAGCTGAAAGAAACTAGAGCACCAGTGTTGGAAAGAAGAACTACAGACGCTACGATCCCAAAGCTAAGGAATAGGGAGGAATGGCTGCCAGAGTGGTAACCTAATCACTCCAAATCACAAGGTAATCCGACTAGACCTCCACTCTTCCAGCAGGGCATTATTCATATCGGCACCCACTCAGGGCTCAAACCCTCAAAAGCTAATTAATCTGTGACAGACATTCTTAATGCTCTTGAATCAGAAAGCCAAAAAGCACACAGTTATTTCAAGAATTCCAACAGGCACATTAAGCCTTCAAAGATATGCCCATTTGACTTCTATCACACTCGGATTCAGTTAAGGGTGTGGGGGGGAGCCAGAAACCGCTTTAAAACTCACAGGTTAATCCATGGCATTAAAATACATGAAAGATACAATGTTAAGGTCTCGTTTTCCATCCGGAGAAACAGAAAAGTAAAGAAGGTACTTGAGTTTCCTGACATATGTGACACGGGACTAACTTGAACCAAATGCGCTGTTTGTTGGTGGTTTGAGTTGTAGGCTGGGGATCGTCTCTGAGGAAACCTTGAAATAAAACTCTCTCTCAGGAGCATAGTTAAAGGTATTCCATGTATGGACATGATTATACACCAGGTCTTACGATTTGGCTCAACCTTGACTTCCAGAAGGAAAAGGCTCACAAGTTAAATTAGGGCAATTCAGGAGAGTGGCATGCAACATGATAGAATGAAACAATGTGTGGTCAAAAGTAATGTGCTTTTGATTTCAGAAAAGATTCAAAGGCCCAAAAAAGAAAAAGAAAGAAACTCATGTCTCTAATAGTTGACCATTATACAAAAACATTATACAAAATGAAGTTTTCAGATTTCTATTCAGTTCTAGTGTTGTTTCTTCAACAAATGAATATATGCAATTCTGTCAGTTTTCAAATCGCTTCAACACTCACACTTCCACACACTAATCGATCAAGGTAGGCACATCTGCCACCTGTCTGCAGAAACCTATAAATATCAGGTGATCCACTTGGCGGTTGCACATTGACGCCCCACCTCTCCCTCAAGATATAAAAAGTACCAGGAAAATATCACCCTCCCTCCCTTTCGCTCTCTATCTCTCTCCATTTTGTGATTATTTTGCATATATTATGCCAGTTTCTTCCTATACACAATACAATGTAGAAAAATGCAACTTGTATCGGGTTCGATCTGGACTGAACTACTGCAATGCTCTTCTAGCAGCACTTCCATCAAATGGACTCAGACCTCTGCAGCTCGTCTGGTCTTTAAGCAACCGAACTAAGCTCATTTTACTCCTGTCCTAATCTCTCTTCATCACTCTATCACAGCTTGTGTAAAGTTCAAATTACTTATGAAACAGTCTCCATATCTACCCCCTGTACAATCTCATACAATTGTAGCAGCAACACATCTTTCAAAAAGCAACTGAAATCTATTCAAAGAGCACTTAAAATCTTTAAAAAGTGGTACCTTTCATGTACTACTTCTTTGTTTGGTTGATCAGCTGAGACGACCGCTATTGTCAACAAGTCGAGTTAAATTCTGCTTTTGCAAAAATGTTTATATTTTCTCTCCCTTTAGTGTAAGACGCTTTGGACAAAAGCATCTGCTAAATGCACCAATGTAAATATATGGTATCTTGAAATAAAAGACCAACGAGGTTGAAAAATGTACTGGAACTTCACTGAAATGGACATAACAAAAAAAAAACAAAACAAAGCGTTTTAAGGAGAATGAAAACAAATTTCAAGGTGTTTTCCATTAAAACATTTCATTGACTAATTTATAAAAGGTGCAGAAATACTCTACACTAGTAAGTAAGTCTAAATAAGTCCTCTTCAAAGTAGAATTGATTAAAAATTATCAGAGGTTAGCGAGGAGGGCCACAGTCCAGCAGAATTTAGCTTCATGCAACACACCTGACACTTAATAAGCTCCTCTTGCCTTGTTTGAAGCTACCGGTGTGTCTCTTGAAACAAGGTTTGAGCAAAACCCAGCGTGATCCTGATCTTTGCTCATCCATGCTTCATCAGGTGTTTGAGCAAAAATCTGTCAAACATTGAGAATAAAGTTTGAAAAAATATGTCAAAACATCCCTAGGATGACAAATATCCACCATGGGGTTTTTTATTGGTTGATAACGTCAACTAATGGATATTGCAAATACTTTGTTAGTGATGTCACAAACCACCCACTCATTATAAATAACCCACCCATTGTGGGTCTTTACCTCTTCATATCTGGTTGTAAATAAATTCTAAATTATACATGCGAATAACCACGGGTTTCACGATATCTGGTGTTATCACTTTAATGAAGGACAAAACAGTGTCTGGATTTCATAGTCTGGAACCTCCCGAACGAAAACACCAATAAACAGGGTTCCTGCAGGTTTCACGAAGTTAAATTTAAGACCTAAATATGCCAAAACTGATTTATGGTTGTCATTTCAGAGATTCCAGGACTTGTACACAAAGACGCCAGTTTAACTGCTTTTTATAAAGATTCTGCTTCAAATACATTGTTTGGCCTCAACCAAGCCCTTTACTCCATTTTTTTTTAGAGCAAAGTATATTTTTTTAGAAGCAAAGATACATCTGTGCTTCCCCATGGCTAACATGTCTGTGATGACTTGCAATACCAGAGTGACTCGCAACAATACCAGAAAGCTGATTGGCTGGTGCATGTTGGTCTCTTTTTTAGTGGTACAGAGAATACGGAACATTCTATTTGGACGAGTGAAACAAAACAACTGAATTCAAATCAGCTTTACATGTATATCTGAAAAATAGGACCTGTAAATAATAAGACCTAGACTTTTTAAGGTCTAAAACATCTTGTTTTTACATTTTAGCCTATGTAAGTTGTTGAAATAGGTGCAAGGCGATATACTGTAGGTTATCTTTGATTTGAGGATTAATTTTTAACACCGGTTCTGATAAATTTCATAATTCAGTATTAAAATAAGTACTTTATTTTATTTACCTAAGAACTTCTTGCAAGTCGGTTACCTTCAAATAACTGCACATCATGTCACTCAACAATCCCACACATTACTTTTAAACTGAAATACAAGTTACAACTTGTAGAGCCCTGGGATTGTGTCCTCAAGAGTCTTTCTCGAATTAAGAGTCTTTCTCATTAATGACATTAGAAAGTAAAAGTGAAAAATAACCCACTACATACAATTTGACATTTGTTGCACAAATATGGAGTGCATTATACTTGCATTAGAACCTGATGGTAAGAGCATCCTGAGGTTGAGGATTCTCAGACATAATCCTGTCTGCAAACAGTTCTGGGCATCCAACGGTGGAGACGAATGCGTTTGCTCTCTTGGTGAGCCGCGGGAACACCGAGAGATACTTCTTTCACACCGACCTGAGCAGACACAATCAGAGCCTTGTTCGAGGAGGAGGGAGAGGGCAGCTCTGTTTCGGCCTGCAGACAGAAAGTACATGAGCCCTCTTCAGTGTGATCAGAGCGGAAGATGCTCCAGATCAACTCACAGAGTGCAACAACATTCACACAGAGCGCTTCTGAGACGGAAGAGAGAGGAAACCAACTAATCCTAGATAGTGGTTCACAAGAAAGAAGGGTATCTTCGAATTTCAGATGGAGGTAATGGCACCGGGGGGTTTAAGGATAATGGTATTAGACTCAAATTGCTAGCAAGGGGACAAAAAGGCAAAGATAAGCTAGCTTTAGGTGTTGCATGTTTGCTAGGCGAAAGGATCAACATGGGTTACGTTGTATATAACTTTCTTAATAGTTGGCTGACAGCAGTACACAGAAACTAAGCAATTAAATTCTAGAAACGAGGAGAAAAGTAAAAATCACCTTGATATGTTGAAAACGTTAGTTGATCTGACAGATGGACTTGGCTTATTAGTACATTATCCACCAATTAAACTGAATTAAAGTATTAGTAACATTCTTTGAAGAAACAATTGATTAAAAAGAATTGCCAACTTAATTGGTTGTCTATCCTCATAAATGCTAGCCTACAGATATATGCATAAGATTGATTGGTGGTTGTAATGTGTGCAGTGCTAGCTTGTTAAATTGCGTTGTTTGCTCCTGTCTGTTAAAAAAGTAACCCTGAAGGTCAATCTCTTGTCCCTAAAGGTGGCTCATAGATGGAACTGAGACTGGCTTCTTCTCACCATTTTGAAATAAGTTCCCGAAAACAATATTATTTGATGTATCTACAGTCTGTGAATCCAGGGGTGAAAGAATGGTTACATGTCATCTACAGACAGCTGGGAAGAGACCGAGGAAAAACCCGAGGTGGCATTTAAAAGGAAAAATGTAAGTTAAACATTACCTTAGGTCTGTGTGAGAGAAGGATGTGGCTTGAATGTGCAGGAACCATCTTCTTTTGGAGGGGAAATGAAAAGGTTATGAACTAACAAAACAAAAAAAGAAAATTTAAGCTAATAGTACTGGTTCTATAACAAACTAAACAGAACTTAACGTTACACATGGAGAAGAAAATAAGGTGGGCAGGTCAACGCACTTCCTGAAACAATGTATATAATTGCTTGGTTTTGTTGTCTAAGAAATACACAACCCAACATTTCAAGACTACTAACACTTCTCACTTTTGAACAAAATACACACGTCTGTCATGAAATCGAGTACACCATCAACATTGGCTTAAGTAGCTAATCAATAATGAAGACCTATCGCCTGAAAGACGACGTCCTCTCAATGGCTGCACTGCCATCTCGTGGGCAACTTCGGTTTTGTTTATTGACAGTTTGCAAACCCAACTATTGGTGCATTACCGCCATCTACTAGAGATGTAGTAGTTCTAGTATGAAGAAAGGATTCTTTTTATTACATTTTACTTTTATATTCCGAAAATTCTCTTAATAGGTTTGTTGCTGTGAACTGCTGTATCTTTTTGTTTACTGCAATTTCCTTCAGATGTTTTCTTTTCTCTTCATAACCTTTGCATTTTGCCAACACATGTTCCACTGTCGCATCTTCATCCCATATCGCACATTTTTGTTTGACTTACTCCCTAATTAATTAAACTGCATATTAAAATATAAACACACTATACACACAACTTTCCAGCATAAATACATTTTCCAGCATTTATTTTTATGGAATTTTGAAAACAGATTTTAGAAAACAGATCTGTTTTACCCTTATCTTCAACTTTCATTTAATGTAGTTTTTATATCTTTTACCTTCAAACAGGTAAGAAACATACTTTTGTTTCATACTCCTTGTTGTGAGAAATGAGCATGAATGTGTACAAATGAAAAGGGATCATCTTCTCTTAAAGGAACACCGACTATATAAAAAAAAATCTATCTTTTTTTCCCCTCATCTGTCTTTATTTTATCCCTGCTATGCTTTATTGATCAGTTGATACAATTTCTATTTTGAGCAGCTGAGATAAACTTTGACTGTGTAACAAATTGCATATTGTCTCTCCCCTAATGTAAGTTGCTTTGGACAAAAGTGTCTGCCAAATGCATAAATGTAAATAAAAGAAGGAAAGCTCAAGAAACTCATGCCTACATTATACAGCCTCCAAAATGTTTGAGGTAGAAAACTGTTCTTTCTGCTCCAGTTGCTTCCACAAGTTCTTAACGTAGTTTGGATTCAGAAACTAACCGCTCAATTTTCTGATATTTATGTACAAATAATATTTAAGTGATAAGTAATTTTTCTGATGTGATATAAGTTAGTAAAACACCTTTCAACAATAAAACACATCTAATTTTCAATGATTTTATTCATTTTATTTTATTTTAATCAAATATATAAGCACACTTCCTTCAAGAAGCCACCTTCCAAGAAAGTTTACTGAAAAAATACATGAATCTAAATAAAACTACAAACAAATCAACCGTTTTAACACACAATTATACAGTGACAGATTTCATGGGATGACATTTAGACAATATTTAATGTGATCAAACATAATACCCTTCCAAAAACCCTTCCCAGTTCAGAAAGCATATTAGGACATTTACACGATTAAAAATGTTAAAAGCTCCTCAAGGTACAAGATCATCTCCAAGAAGTGTGGGAAAAGTCCATCCAAGAATTGTGTTGAATGACTTACGTAGAGTTTTTGCATAAAGGCACAAAGCAGTGAGCATCTGATTTTCATCCTTTGGCAACCATTGGTCCCAATTGGCAGACCTCTATCTCCATGCCACTCACATACAAGGACAAATAAACATCAACAACAAGAAATGACATTAAAAAAAACATCATGATTATAGTTGTACAGTTCTAGTTGATAATCAGTAACTAATAAACATATTGAAACCTACAGTAAGATGTGATGTACAGTTCAGACATAGATCGCTTCAATAAGCCACATAATCCAAGCCTACAACAGAGGGAACAGCTCAGAAGTCACATTTTCTTGTCTGGTCTGCATGCTGGAGGGTAGGACTGCTAAGAGCTTTAAAAGAGTTGAAATGTTGGGAAAAGATGGGACATCCGGTGTTTTGAGGGTAGCAATAACAGAGTCAGGGAGTTGTTGATTAAGAGTCACTGCCTCTTGCCACCTGTCCCTCCATCTCTTCAGCTCATTCTGCAATGAATCGGGGTCAGGCAAATCATTTTGAAAAACCTTGAACCTAAAGTCCTCAAAACACCCTTCTACTTTGGACATGACATAAGGCACAAGCTGCAAGCAGCAAAAAGCAGCAAGAGCATCCTGGGAGATTACACCTTGGACCTCTGCGATGCAGTGTTCAATGAATCCTTTACTAATGTTCAATCTGTAATGCAGGCTTAAAGGAGATTGTAAGGAGGGTATCTGCACCTTAGATGCTAATGCGACTGCTTCTTGAAACCAGGCCTCATGGTGCAACTCAATTCTGTTTTTAATTTGATTTAGAGATGGCAGGATATCAGAAAGTCCTTTTGCAGCTTGAAAAACATCATAAGAACTTCCCTGCAGACTCAAGCTTAGGTTTTTGGTGAGGCTCAAGATGTTTTTCATGATCACAATCATCAACAGGAAGTCAAAGTTCTGTACTGCAGAAAGGAAGCCAGTGGCCTTAGCTGCATTCTCTTCCTGATTTCCTTTGATCTCCATCAAGCAAACAACAGCAGCTTCTAAGAAAGTAGAGGAAAGCTCAAGAAACTCATGACTCATTGCTGGATGACTGCTGTTGATCTTTGCTTTAAGCTCACTGGTGGTCTTTTCATCTTCCTGAAACAATTGTACAATAGTTTCCTCTAGTCTTTGCCGCCGTTGAGCATCCATAGAAAACCAAATGAGCAGTTGCTCCAAACACTCGGCACTGGCGATTATCTCATTTGAGGATGCTAAACCTGCTAGCAAAGACTTCAGATGTACAGGGCTTGGGAAACTTAACACATGAGGAAGTCTCTGAAAAAGCAAAGCCGATGCTTGTGGTGTCAGAGCAACTGAAGGTCCAGCCAGGCATTTGCAAAGGCTTAAATTCAGACCCCACTTCTCAGAGAGCGTGGAGATGAGGCTGTTCACATATGAAGCAGTGTCTGTGGAGAGGAGAATAAATGCTAGGAGCTTTTCACATGGAATCTCCTGCTTGTCTAGGTAGTGTATTGCTACAGGGATGTATGGCTGGTCGTTAATTCTGAACTCTTCCTTACAGACTATGGAAAAGAATTTGACGTTGCAGAATTCTTTTAGTAACTCTTCCCGATCAACAGCATTGTAGGGGGTAAAAACATTCTTGTCAAGTTTTGTGCCTTCCATAGTTGCTACTTGTTCTATACAATCTTCAGTTTTTGCTTCAGCCTTGTTGGCAACTTGTGATTGTGGCTCTATGGGATGATCAGTGCAGTCCGCAGGTGAAACTGGAGTGCAATGGTGATGAAGAAGGGATGCTTCGATATCTTGAGATGGGCTACTTGGATCTATTGAACCATGCCGATTAGAACTAGACTCTGTAGTTACCTCTATCTGATCTTTCCTACTCTGACCTACTGTGTTGGACTGTTCTGATTCACTTTGATTCCAGGGCACTATTTGGTCAGTTTCTTCTTGACATACTTCCATTGGCTCATCGGGAACACTTTGATTAACAGCTATTGCAATAATAGTTTCCGCTTGTGCAGATGGAACATCTATGCACTGTTCAACAGCCATAAGCTGTTCAGTATGAATTTGATTCCCTGGTGCTACCAAACATGACCCATCATCATCTGTATATGCAGATACACTTTGTACTTCTATAGAGTGAGATGATCCAACTTCAACAAATGCGTCTGGAAATATTTGAACAGCAGACATCTGATCAGTTCCAATTATTCTGTTGGATGAATCAACCACCATGAGATTATCTGATCTGACTGGTTCCTCTAAAACTGATTGATCCATTTCAACATCATGCTGCAAAAAAGATGGAACTGTTCCACCTTGATCGACTGCAGTGGAATGATCTTCAGACTCAACATCCATTTGCTGATAAGATTCAGATCGTTCCCCCAAGACAACTCGTCTTGGTTCAACAATTTCTGTCAGAATGGCTTCATTTTTAACCTCATTTACCAACCGATCAGAATCACTTTGACAGACAGCTGCAAACTGATCTGGTACACTTTGATCCCCTGTTACAACATAACAAGTAACATCTTGATCTGCTGTCACAGACTGACCATTTCCAGTTACCTCAACCATGAGCTGATCAGATTCAACTTGCGGACAAGTTTCAACTGGAATGTCAGTTTCTGTCTGGTCTTCATGTAAAAATTGACCAACCATTACAATCTGTTCCGTTAAACTTGAGTCACCTATTTCTGACTGAACTTCTACAATTTGATTGTATTGATCAACATTTTCAAGTGCTGTCACTGTCTGATCAGCCACCTCTGTCATGACTTCGTCTACAACCATCGCTCCTTCAAATTTGCTAGGACCAGGTGATAAAGCCAGACTACTTTCAACACCGGGCAATGCAACTAGTTCATTCGATTCACCTTTATCCCCTGATATACATTCCTCAACTTGACTCTCAACTACTGAATGATCAGCTTCCAAGTGATGCATTGTTAGCTGAACTTTTACTTCAGTTATTGACTGACAAGTTTCATTTGGAGTTTCTACAACTGAATTATCATTATTTAATTGATCATCAGTTGTAATCTGGTCTATTTTGGTTATCTCTTGAACAAAATCTTCCTGACCTGTTGCAACAGAATTGTCATTCTGAGAGTCTTTATGACCGCTTGTCAAAGCAGACTCGTCCTTGATATATACATGTAATGTTTCATTCTGGCTTCCTGGAGCAGAAAATTCCTTTTCAGTACAAGTTGGTTCCCTCAATACCAAATAATTACTTTCTTCTTCAACTGGTACATTTACAACAGACTGATCAGCTTTAACAAGATTAATAATTGATGACTTCCCTTCTAAACATTTACCAACTTCAGGCTGACCAACTATTAGTGCATCTTTACTTTCGTCTACTTCCATGGCCTGGTTTTCACTCTGGTTCACTGAAGCCACCTGATCGTTTACCTTGTGGTCAACTGCAGTGCTCTGAACAGATTCAGATTCACCCTTTGATACTAGTTGCCCTTCTGATGAGTGAAACACAACATCTTGGACAGCTATGAGGGAATCCGTTTCAACTCGAATAGCTGCTGTGGCCTGTAAAGGTACAGTTTGATTATCAGATTCTTTTTGACCCACTGTTAGAGGAGTCCCATCTACTCTCTTAACATCTTTGGTTAAGCGGTGAACATTATCAATGTGACTTCCTGAAGCAGGATGATCACTTCTGGTCCCAGTTTGACCCATTAATACCAAGTGATCACATTCTCTATCAACTGGTATGTTAACCACAAAGTGATCAACTTTGACTGGACTAACAATTGATGATTTAACTTCATAACATTCCCCCATTTCAGGCTGGCCAATAACATGCGCATCACTACCGCTTTCAACTAATTCCATGATTTGGACTTCTTCACTCTGGTTGACAGTAGCCTCTTGATCATTTACCTTGTGATCAACTGCTGTGATCTGAACAGATTCAAGCCCACTCTTTGATGCAAATTGCCTTTCAGTTGAGAGGGACACTACATCTTGAACAGCTTCGATGGAATCAGTTTCAATTTGAATAGCTGCTATGGGCTGGACAGGTGTAGATTGATCATAAGAATCTTTTTTACCCCCTGTGAAACCAGTGTGAACCCTTTTAAACTGCTCATCTGACTTCAACTGATCCTTAACAGTCTCAATCTTGGTAACCACCTGAACATTCTCGCTAGGAATTCCTGGAGAAGGATGATCATTTAAGGTACCAGTTAAATCCCTCGAAACAAAGTGATCATGTCCTCCTTCAACTGGTACAATAATCACAGAATTATCAGCCTTCACAGGACTCCTAATTGATGACTTAACTTCCTGAAATTTCTCAATTTTAGGCTCTCCCACTACATCACTTCCACTTTCAACTTCTTCCATGAGTTTGCCTTTACTGGGGTTGTCTATAGTCCCCTGATCATTTACCTTGTGATCAGCTACTTTAACCTGAACAGATTTACACACTTCCTCTGAAGCAAGTTGGCCTTCTGTCAAGTGAGATGTTTTATCTTGGACAGTTCCAAGGGAATCACTTTCAACTTGCTTAGCTGCTGTGGGATGTATGGGTACAATTTGTCCTTCTGTTGTTCTCTGTTCAACTTTACTTTGTGTATAATTTCCAAATGAATCCCCTTCTGCAAGTTGACCAGTTTCCATTTGATTAGAAGACAGAAACTGACCAGTGCTGATCTTTGGTTCATCAATGGACTGGATAGTGAAATCTTGATCAGTTACTGGAAGAGTAGGCTCACAACAATCCTGGACAACAGCGATCAACGGGATATTTACATCATGTGCAGCAGTTGGGTACTGCTGTAAGGGATTCTGAACAGATTCTGCAGCTTGATTGGATGTGCTAGTTGGCAAAAAGCTGGAACTAGGAAGGACTTGATGGGTAACTGATGCATTATCTGAGGTGTTGTGGGGTGCAGATGACAGTTGATCTGGTGTGCTTATGACAGCTGCTTCTTCAACAACATCCATTTTATTAATGGATTTGTCCTCAACCGGAACATCCTCCAAAACTGAATCTGGAACCATTTTCATACCTAAAACCATGGAACATGATTATGTGAGAAAGATGCATTAAAACTAGTTCAGATGCTTATTTTCTTTAACTGAACTGACCAATTTCAGCATCCACTGGCTTTTGTAGATTATTCAAATCATTTGCATCTATGGCAATCCCCTGTGGCACCTTGGAAATGACTTCTGAGTAAAGATGTAAGAGCATTAGATCAAAAAGTCCTTAAAAATAATATTAATATCCTACAAGAATTTTCATATATAAGTCAAGTTTTTTGGTATAATAAAATTGTCAACTTACCACCTTCCATCCTCAGGTGATTAACCCGTGCTTTTACCTGCACACCATATAATAATGTTAAAGTATCACATAAAAAAAGGTCAAATATATATATATATATATATATATATATATATATATATAGTTATATAATAATAGTTTAGTGACTGTGATAGATTGACCCAAATTCTGCAAGCATGCTTTGTAGAATAACTATTGAACAAATAGTCTGAACAACTCTCCAAGGAATTAGCACTGAGCTCCTCACAGAAAAGAACACATTTAGGATTCCTGTTAAGTGTGCATAAGGCTTTTGTGAGCTTGGTGATCTTAACTAGGTTCACCAAGTCAGAAGAAGTATAAGTCATCAGTCAATAGTTAGTTAATCCCATCTAAGGATTAAAGTGTTATTAGTCATTAAAAGTAATAATAGTCAATATAACTTTCGTGCATAAAAGAATGCATGAACCATGAAACAAAATATGTTCTATACCTGAGCAAGAAACTGCTGACTGTCTGGATCAGCCTCAATACATTTCTCAATCAGCTCCTCCAGATTCTGTAGTGTCTGACGATGCATCAGAAGTGTAACAGAGTCAGTTTTACTCCCCCTGTTAAAGATGCCCTCCCTGAGTAAGGTTCTCAATGAGTTTAGGGTCGTCTTCATTAGATCACACTCCATGCTAATGCTAGGCAGCACAGCCACAAGCTTCATAAGTGTTGCAACATTAGGAAGGTTTTTAGCTTCATTATGGAGCAGCGTCTCAGAGATAGATGTGGGGGGACAGCAGTCTTGATATTTTTCCCTCCACGCAGTGGCCCAAGTGTTGATGTCTTCTTCCGCAGTTTCTGGCTCAGGCAGATCACTAAGGTAAAACATGTGCAATTTATCAGGGGATTCTGGGAGAATTGGAAGAGGGTTGCAGGTTGGTAGAAGGGACAAGACTTTCAGAGCTTTGAGATGATTCTCTGAGAAGTTGAACTTCATTTCTTCAATCAGCCCATTGAGAACTGGTATGCTCACTGCCTCCATGTAGAACTCCTCTGGAGAATCATGGCTGCTTACAGACTCTGCATATGACACCAACCCTGTGATTTTAGTTGCAAGTTCCACCGCCTCCTCGAACCAAACAGAATGCACAGCACTCACATTGTCCAACATCTTGCTTAAAGAATCAGTTATTGGGGCAATCTTTTCAAGCTCGCAAATAATGTCAGCAGGATTTCCGCATCGAAACACGGTGCTGCAATTCCTCAAGGGGGCACAAATGTTTTTCAGGATCACCAAGGGAAGGACAAAATCTACCTGCCTAACAGCTGTTGACAGCGTCTGAGACTGCTGTGCCATCTCAGAACTCCACATCCCACTGGAATTGGTGCTGACTGAATCCAAACAGTTCAGGACTCCCTCCAACATGTCCACTAGGATATCAAAAAAGTCTTCTCTCTTCTTCCATCTGGACAAGCAGGTCTCTGGAACTTCTGCAAGGGCCTCCCGTGGGGTGTTAAGAAGACCATCCATGGTCTTGACTAGCTCAATCCCTAAATTGGACGAGTGATCAAAAAACACGAGAAGATCCTCTGCTGTCTCAAGAACCTTTCTAATGTAACCATTGGGTAGAGTCAAAGCCAGCCAGTAGGCAAGCCCACAAGACTCACTGGGAGTGTTCACAGCTAAAGGATAGCGCTCTAAAAAGCCCAAAGCCATCTTCCGGAGACTCTGACCCCCTGTACCAATGCACATGATTGATTGGCCCCGACAGTAGCACATCTGAAGCCCCCAATCCTCCTCAAGCATGGTTGAAAGAGTCTTTGCTTGCAAATCAACATCAGAACTTTCATTCAAGGGTAAAAATCCAATGAGCTCCACTTTTGGAATGCAGTCATTCACATATCTAACAAAGACTGGCAGGGACTTGACCTCGTCTATGGATATTGCTCTGTCAGTGATGATGGAAAAGAAAGGAGATTCCTGAACCTCTTCCAGGATTGTTTCTCGAACTGCCTTCACAATACTTGGTAGCATATCTTCCTCTGAAAACTGAGCCATTCCCTCCATTCCCCAGTGATATGCGGCAAGTTTCTGAACAACAGCATCTTTCTCTTGTGCGTTCAGGTTTATAAATGAGCCGTTTCCTCTGGCAAGCTTTGCTGCTAACTTGAATACTTCTTCACAGTTCTTTTTATTATCTGCTTGCTCTCCAGAATGGCCGTTTTCATCCACAACAAGCTCAAGTACAATGACCTGCTCTTCAAAAGATGCTTCAACTGTGCTTTCACATGGTTGCTGAGTCTCCACGTTTTCTGTTGCTGCTTTGTTGACTCTTAGATCTGCTTCTACAGAGTACATCGATGTCAGTTTTTTAGAGCAATCAATACATTATAGATTCAATAGTTTAATGAAAAACAATTTGTATCACATACCATTTTCCGGTGTCTCCGAGTTCAAAATCAAAGGTCTGGAGACATCCTGTTAAAACGAGTACAAACAACCAGTTTATTAATTCGCACAAAAATATATAAGATATTACTTTTTTTCTGCTAGAATAGCAAGCAGTATTATTTACTTAACACAAACGTTGCAAAACATTTTAAGTCTAGGTTCTCAAATCTTACTACACAACTTCTTACTGTAAAAAAACTTTTCTTTTTTTTTTTTTACCTCAAAGACTCCACCACAAACAGGACGATCTTCCCTCCCCTCTGTTTCCTCCATGAGGTGGTCATCTAAGATTTTGGCAAAAATGAAATGTATTATTTTACAGTTAAAACTAAAGATTTGCAAATAATTTCACTTGCTCGTTTGGCAAAGATATATTGTTTACTAGAGCTAATGTAAAACAGACAATGTAAAAAAAAAAAAAAACAGTTCCTTAAGAATAAATCTAATTCAGGCATACTTTCCCTAAATAATAGGCTCACATCTGAATCCATCAATGGAAAATTCTCTTTATGCAAAAACATCTCCATTAAATTTTGCATAAAGGCAGCATTTAAGTTGTATTTAAAGGAGCAAATATTCATTACTTAAAAGTGGGTGCAAATACATAAAGAGCTGTATTTTTTATTTTAATTATCAATATTTAATCTAGAGCTGAAGCACTTTAATTGACTGAATAACCGATAAGCTTTTTCTATTTTTTAATCTTCTGACTCAAATTCAACAGAAAAATACACATTGCATCAATTTACTAACAGACACACTTGTGTATTAAAATAAGTTATTGTATTGATCTCAAATTGCAGCTGCCGCACTATATTGTGACTTCAAAGAATTAACACTAGCAGTCAGAATAATTGACATACTTAATCATTAAGATAAGATTGTCTTGCTTATACCCTTGCTCTGCTGTGTGTTTTGATTCATCAAAAAAATGCACATCTGCTTAGTTGTCCAGGCTGCACCAGAAGTAGATTATAAACATCTAATGGACTTGTTGAAGGTTAATTGATCACTTTTTGTAATCGATAAAACAAAATAATTTGATTAATTGTTTCAGGAAAAATTCAAGATAATACAACATTTTAGAATTCAAAACTTTCAAGAGTTTGTCCTATTTAAATTTATCATAGCAATTATCATACCATCAGCTTTTATTTCAGCAGTCTTCCCGAGGGTCTTGGACTCTTTATCCTGAGAAGACAAAAACAAATAGATGTGAGAAAGTGAACATATAAATCAAACATTTATTTTTAATCAATTCATACCAGGCAAATGCCCTCCAGGGTCTGCGGTGTGAGCTTCAAACACTGAGAAACCATTCTCTCCAAGTCTCTATTGAAGTTAGTGCCCACTTGAAGCATGGCCAGACAAGGCAGTCTGTCCATAAACGCAGTGTTCTTCAAGTAGTCATGAAACATTTTATGCCGGACCACCTCACCACAATATTCCAGAGGAGTGCTTGGCAACACACACATGATCTTCAGCAGCGTGTTGATGTTTGGAAAGCACTTCATGAGGGGTAAGCGTAGAGTCTGAAAGATGGTTTCTGGAGCAACCATGTCGAGAACTTTAGATTTCCACTTCACCTTCCAACAGCTCAGCTCAGTAAAGAAGTTGCTAGGGTCTGGAAGGTCACCAATGAACAGAGGAGGTTTTGACTTTAGAGTTTCAAAAACACAGCTCCTCATTGCAGAAGATGGAACCAAAGACATTAAGGTCAGTATCTCCTTGTGGTCATCGGAGAAGTAGTCTTTGACCATGTTTATAAGGTGATCAACCAAAGGGATGCTCATGGCTTCTTTATAGTAAGAACATGGCTTTAGAATGCCGTCTCTTGGAGGGGCCACACCATCTGGAACTTTAACCTGCACACCCAAATTCTGCGCAATGGTTGTAGCTTCATCAAACCAGTTCTGGTGGAAAAGCTTGATGTTGGTTTTCACCCGGTTAAGTGTGGCCAAAATGCCACTGAGCTGACTGAGTTGCATAGCAGCGCTAAAATGATCTTTCTGCAGCGCGGCACTCAGTTCTTTGGTGAAGGCTGAAGCATTCTTTAGAGCAACAATTGCAACAATGAACTCAAAATCCCCTATTAACTCTAGCAACTTCTTAGCCGCTTTAATTTCAGCCAAACGCCATCCTTGTTGTTGGCTTTTACCAATGTTTTGAAGCCAATCTGCAAGGGGTTCCAAAATATGGCCAAAGACTTCATACGAGTCATGCTTCTCAAGCCAGGTGGAGCAAAAGATTCCTTGAAGCTCGTGGACTTTCTCATAGTTCTCCCTTAGGCCTATAGCGATGATTTGATCAAACTCTTTTTCAAGAGCAGGCATACTGTTAAAAAATGACACAATGTCCTCTAAGGCATCAATTGTCCGCATGACTCCAGCAACCGGAACTGACCTTGACCACCAGGTATTGAAAGAGTAACACGAGAAGTACGTGCATATGGCAAGAGGGTTCTTCTCTTGTACTTTGCATCCAAAGACCTTGAGCCTGTAGGACAGCTCACCTGACCCAAGGTAAGATTGACCACGGCAGTAGCTGAGATCCAAACGCCACTCGCTGGTAATGATATCAAAAAGATATTCGCACATAGCCTCTGTGTCATTAGTGACCTCCACAAACCCCAAAAGTTCAAGTCGCATGACATCAAAACTGTCCACGAATCTGATGAATACTGGTAGGTATTCCATCTCTCCGAACAGGACAAGTCGATCAATGAACAGTGAGTAGAATGAACGTCCAACCTCTGAGAGAATCCGCTCCCTAACAACGTCCTCACACACTTTCAGGACTTCTTTCATCTCTGATTTGGTCACATAATCCACTTCTGGGTCTTGATCACCCTGACTGTGTCTGGCTTGCTTGCTGTATGCTGCCGTGAGAGCTGCTCGCAGTGCAGCTTTTAAAGCCTCTTTGTTAGTTTCTGAACACTCGGGTGGTTTTGGTCTCTCAACTTCCATTCTTAATGTCATCTCATTTGGTTCTTCCATGTCTTCTTTAGAAGCGTCATTCCCACTGGTCTCTAGAACTGTACAAGAGTGGAATTAATTACAAAAAATGATTGTAAATTACTTATGTAAAAGTTAAATCCCACTGAAAGAACTAAATGAAACTAGTATGCTGGTGTACTACTTTTTGAAGAAACAACTGAATTTAGACATTTCATTAATGAACAATTACAGGAATGCTGCACTTCTTTAACATTGGCTCCTTTTATATCTCCTCTCGAATTACAAAAAAAATTGTGCACTACCATTTTGCAATCTGTTCAGCAATTCCTCAATTATAGACAGCCGACCTGCTATCATTGCTTAGCATGAATCGTTTCAAATTGTACATAGCATTATAGTCCCAGAAATAGTAGCAGAAAGAACAATTTCCTAAACCCCAATTTCTGTTGTTGCATTGGGTAAAACATGCAGAAACATAAACACCAAACCTTTTCAAGTTTATATTCTAATGGATTATAACATGTCCCGGCATAGCACAACAATGGTGTAGTAGTTACAGGGCTGATAGAGCTAACCCTAGATAAATTCTTGTGACTGGGGCTTGCCTTGTAGTCAATAGCAGCCAGATTTCTTTTATCATTTTTTATTGCCCAGTATTATCAAAACAGAAGAATTGAATCATAGCCCTACTGTCGATGCAATATTGTTGCTCAAAGTGTTTTACTGTCGGAATGTAATCTAGTTCATTACAATTTCATTTCAGAAAGATTTGAGGTTTTCATATTTTGCTTGTGAGTCATAAAATGTGACTACAAAAGAGTAGGAAAAAATATATAATTGCAACACTTTCTGCTACCATCTCTCGAACTACAATTATGCTGTTGCCATCTGAATAATAAGCTATATGACCATATCTGAAAAGGGTTGAAGTGTTTAAAAAAATTGCAGTGTTCCTTCGAGTGTAGGGCTGAAGAGCTTTGGCAAAGCTTGACAGAACCAAAAATGTCCAGCCTTCATTTGTATCTTTTTATACAGACTCAGTATTACAAGATATGTTGGGCATTTTGATCTAAACACAAAAACTGAGGCTTGGGTAAAAGAGCACGCTTGCTGACAATGCCAGGGGCTAGTGCCCAGCCAGCATGAGCTTATGAAGCAGCAACCACCGGAGTGAACAATAGGAATTTTTAGAATGAGCCAAAGGGCATGGAATCTACCTAATCCAGTAAGTTCAGAGAATATTACCAAGGGATTACCTATAAAACAGAGCTAAGCATAGTCAAAAATTCAGTTTGTATTTCTGCAATTATGCCAAACTCTGTTCAGAAACAGCACTAAAAGTTATAACACAAGCTTTTGTGAAATTCTTTGTGAAATGCAGTGCAAGCATGGTACAGTAACTGCTGTGTGAAAACATTATTGCATGTATATTATGTCAAGCTTTAAAAGAGTTTAGGCTGTCAAAGTGTACTGGTTGAATCTCGTGGTTCTAGTTCGTGCTACCAGTTACAAGACAAACATACACACACATATATATATATATTATATATATATAAATATAAAATGGAAAAAATCCCCAAACAAGCTTATAAATGAAAAGTTTAAAATTATTACCTGTTGTTTGCACTTCCATTGCATCACCCTGTAAAAAGATAACATGTTTGAATAAGGAAATAAAAAAAAGTCAAGTGTTTTAAACAAATGAATATCAATTGTTAAATCCTGACCTCTTGGATTTTCTGCAAGATATCTGGATATTTATTTACGCATGCCTCTACCATCTCTTCAAAGCTGAAATGAACATCTTGATTGACGTAAACAAAAGCCATGTTGCTCTGCCTCTTCTCCTCTGCTATTTCCTTAAGGAAAGACTGAAAGCGGTTCAGCACCATGTCGTACTGCCCATACACATCAGTCTCAGCATGGACACAAGGGATGGTTCCCAGGACTCTCAGCAGGCTCTGTATGTTGGGGTAAAACCCAATATCTGGTATCTTGAGGGTATCAAAGACACTGGTGGGTAGGATCCTTTGCTTGCTAGCATGACGCCATTTGACCTCCCAGCACCCCAGTTCTTCATAAAAGGTGTCAGGACGAGCCAGGTTGTTCAAGTTGGCATCTGCAACTTTGTCTTTGCGGATGTTGAAATTATGGTCAGCCATGTATGAAGGCACCAGGGACAACCATCTGAGAATTCTTGACATTTCAGGACCAAGCACCCGTTTGACTTCATCTGTAAGGTACTGCAGAACCTTTCTGCTCAAGGTTTCCCTGTAGTAATCCTCCAGCGACTGCTGAGCGTTCTCTTCACCTTCCCCATTGGTCACCTTTTCCACAGACATCTCCACAGTCACCCCCAACTTCTTAGCTCTGCCCAACGCCTCAGAAAACCACTTCCTGTGAAAAATGTGAATGTCCTGCATGTGCTTGGACAGCAGCTTTAAGGTGTTGGAGATGGTGTACTGTAAGGTGCTGCTGATGCTGATGATCCCCCTCAGACTTGGGTTGAGGATGCTTACACAACACAGTGTGTTCTTCAATACCAAAAGTGTAATGATAAAATTAAAATTCTTTAACTTGTCTTTCAGCTCCAAAAGCACTTCCACTGTTTCCGCTTCCACTTCTGAAAGGGCACTGGTCAACATTTCCCCAATGCTGCTCAAAAGCGGCTCCAGAATATCAAGCATCGTATGGAATGCATCTGTACCATACTCCCAATGGTTCTGACAGGAATCTCTGACTCGGTCCACTTCACCTTTAATGTGTCCGTACAGGGCGATGATCTTCATATCAAGCTTTTTTGCCAGAGTATCGGAATTCCTAAGAACTGCAGCAACCTCCTCCACAGTCTCGATAACATCCTGGACGGGGAGCATCGGCATGATGCGAATCAACCACAAGTTAAAGGCGTATGGCTCACTAGGAGACAGAACCACCTGTGGAAAGTCCCGAAGCATCCTGCAGGTGAAGTCCTTCAGTTTCTGACACATGTTTCCAGAGGACAGATAGGTGAAGCCTCTGCAGTGCTCCATCCTCAGCCCCCACTTGCTCTGGATTTCAGTTACAAGCGAGTGAAAGAGATTGTCAGAGTCTAAATTGCAGGGTAAGAATCCCAGCAGGTGTTTCTGAGGGTATCCTCCTCTAGTGATCGAGCGGACGAACACTGGAATATGGTTTTCTCCATCAATATTTATTTTGTCTTCTAGAAGTATGGAAAAGAAGCGTGAAATGCGCAGGGTGTTGCAGATCTCTTGTCGCATCACATGCTCTCCCAAGAGAAGGACCTCTTTTTGGTCAATCTGTTCTGAACAAGTAGTGTTGACAGTGAGTGTCGCTGCTGAGTTGAGAGATGCATTTTTATTAATGTTGAATCCGGTGACAGCTAAAGTCTCTTTAAAGTAGTATTTCAATGTTTCCTTGGCTTTGGAAATGGCAGGATCCTCTACCTCCATCTCCTCGATAGGCGAAGGATTGCATGGTTCATTGACTGTGGTGGTTTCACCTTCCGCTTTAACTTCCAACTCTGGGAGTGAGGGCTTGGGGTCCTCGGCGGGACCTTCAGCAAACAAAAGCATCATATGAAACCAGGAAACTTAAGCATGAGCACACTTACATTTACTTTACCTACCTTTCGTCTTTTTAGGAGCAACAGGGTTCTCAACGTTCTGGGAAAAAAAAATAATTCACAAATTATTAAAATGCAAACAACTAATGTTTTTATAAAAATCTTTTAAGTCAATATCATATTAGCTCAATTTAATATTATACTGATGTACATTTACATAATTTAATAATTCATAGGATATTTTGTAACAAAGTTTTTCTGAGCTTAGCCAATCTGATGAGTTTACCAGCTGCCAATTTAAAACAACATGAATGCACACTAATGTGTTTTTCAATACTGTTGCTCTTTCTGTATTGTTTTATTGTTTTTGTACAGGGTCCTTGAGTGCCCCAAGAGACACCTTAAATAAAAACCATCTTTATTTCTATTTATGAGTGTCCCCGTCATACGCCTGACTAAAAAGAGAATCCTCAACCATGCCTTGAAAAAAAAAATTTGATAAATAAAGCAAACAAAGGTTATTTAAAACACACGGTTAAAGAACTAGAGGGACATCAAAAGGACTAGAAAAAATTAAAATGAGCCCATCTAATGAAAATGGCTGCCCTTTAACAAAGCAAGTTATTTCCTTTCAGTTATTTTTAAGTAACGCATTATTAATACTAAAGTGAGATTTTCCTACACTCACTAACTTAGCAGGAATTCAATGTTCCCTAATGAAATTCTAATAATGCATCAGTGTGCATCTACAAATTAAACATAAATTGACTTGCTTTTCAATACAATTAAAGCAGTTTTAAGCGATCACTGGAATCTGATGTTAACACCGGAATTCTGTCTAAACACATTATGAAAACATAAATGTATATATTTTTGAAATACGTACTTTCCCCCTTGTTCTTTTTCTGTTGGTGGTTTTAACATTTTCGTTGGCTGCGACAGCAAACAGAGTAGGAACAGCATCATTCCTCAAAACACACTTGAGAGCAGTCTGAAACACAAAACATTCTAAGTTACTTCAATCTCATCACTACAGGATAAAAAAAACAAAAAACAATACGTTTATTCATCAAATGTAAGGGACCTCTGTCTGACTCGCTAATATTTGCTGCTAAGTTGGCTGTTAACTTTTCCAACTAAGAGCGAATTCTTAGTACGCTGTGTTTTAAAAATATATATTTTCTGTCAGCTTTGCTTTTGTCACAACTTTGATGTTAAAAATGTTTCTGGTCCACATCATTTTTTTTGCACCCATTAAGCACGACTTTTTTTTTTTTACTTTTTAATGACTTTATTAATCCCCAATTTGCATCATGAAACTTAATGATGAAAAGTGTGGTCAGGTGGGACTAAAGAGTTGTATAAACTTACTTGTTGACAAATCAATGAAGGCTCAAAATGTTTGGAGCACACCATGTACTTCCTGTGCAGCTCTTCGGGTGTTTTGACCTCCAGGTCTGGTCTGTTGCACTTTGCAGCCCATTGTTTGCATCTAAAATTTAAAAAAAAAGGAATTTTTGCTGTGAATCCACATTAAAACCAACTACCTACTAAAGACTAAAAAAATATTGCATAGTATACAGGTTATACAAACTAGGTTAATCTAGACAGTAGACACTAGAGCTGAGCAATTAATTGATTTTTTTAATTAAATTGCAATATGAATAAATATGACTTTCAAACTGAACAAATGACAATTACATCATTAAATAATAAACATAATCATGTAAGTTTATTTAGCTAAACTCTTTGATGCCATTAAGGGTTAATTCTTACAAAGTGCAACACACGTGCATTTTCAATTAGTAAATTATGGTAAGACACATATTTGTTTATATATACACATTAATTATTACATAGAATTTTACATACTCTGTTTAATTTGTTACTGACTTTAACATTAAAATATACACCAGGTTTTATATGCGTGCACGATTGAAAGGTCATTGTGTTTATGTTTAGCTATTTCAAATATGTATCATTTAAGAAAACAGTAATTTGTTAACGTTACATGTTATTGATAGAACAATAAAGATCATAAAAACCTTCAGAAACAATAATCGCAATATAGATTGTAATCGGAATATTTGTTAAAATTTTGAAAAAAAAAAACTGTCCAGCATCATTAAGCCCTACTAGACACCGAAATAATCAATTTTAAAGAAAACGCAAATGAATATTCAATGAAATGTCTGCTGGAGGCATTAACCGCCTGCCATTTTGAAAAAGGCCTCAAGATGGCGAACGAGTACACTTGCTTACAGTAACCCCGTAAAAGTTGCAACAATCCCTTTGGAGAAAAAAAGCAGAATTTTATAACTGCAATTAGCAAGTATGCGCGTCATAATCATTAAACATTCGTTAATAAATAGAGGTGCCAGTGTAGGCATATGCTTAGAAAAAGGGTATCATGCAGTCAACAATCCACAAAAAAAACGGGGGGCAGAAGCTAACCAGCTAACAAACGATGCTAATTTGTACATTCATGATACAAATAAGCACCTGAATAAAGGAAAACGGCGCTGAATGAATAGTAATAGTATTTAAACCCTAAGGGCTGCACTCACCGCTCAGCATCAAGCGGGAACCTGAAGAAAGACACGTTTGACTGCTCCGTGCTCTGCTTGCAGTTTGCTGCGGCACAGCAGTCGGGCATTTTGGACTCGATCAAAATGAAAATAGCATTGTATGAACAAATCCTCTCGCGCGAAAAGCACCAGCTCTGCTAGACGGGACCGCACGAGCGCTTCTTCGTGTATTTCACACTCTCAGGCGATATTTTTAAGCATCGTGTGCATTATCTTCGAAGTTGCCAACGGCCGAAATGTTGCTACTTTCACGCTGAATTCAACAACCAGGAAGAGCACCTATCTAAAGCGGAAATGATCCACGCTGAGAGCGGAACCCCCCCCCCCCCCCAAAATATACATCTTCACCGCGCCTCGTCCCCCTTCTTGTGTAGATTAACAAAATAATTCATAAACGCCGTAATTGAAAGTGTTACATATACATAGTGACACATTTACTGTGTTGTTTGAGTCTCTCTGAATTTAAGGTTATGTCCATTTCATAGCTAGTATTGTTAACTACATTACATTTTATGACATGAATTCGAACTCTAGCAGAAATATTCTTATAAGTTTAATGCGTGATTTGGAAACAGAGCAGGACACTAAATCTATAGAGGCTATAAAAAATAGATTGAACTGGTCAGAAATAGGTCTGTGTATTGGGAAGTATATTACATTGTTTTCATTTTAAGAAACTAGATTTATAGCTCAGCGCAGGAATCAATGTGAAATTGTCACTGAGGCGAGCTATTTGAGGGTCGTTTTTAGATCAAGCAAAATATTTTGCTTTTATTTCTGACAATTCTATCAGTGTTTTTGAGGCAAAAAAATGGTTCAACAGAATTTTAGAATGGAATTTAGAATGGTTTAGAGAATCCAATAATCCATTTCAAAGCCCAGCGCTTACCAGTTAAATCAATTATCATGTTCCAGAATTTTCGGTCTGTGTGTTCGGGTCAATGGTACTGATGTGACGTTCATGAACTCAGGAAGACACTTCACATAATGAAATTTGGGTAAATTAAAAATGTATCTGTAGTAGAAAACAAACCAAAATAACTCTTTAGCAGTGTAAAACGCCACTGTTTTGAGTCTCGAGTTTCTGTAGATTTCACAGTGCCAAATGTAAAACTTTTTATGATAATTAAGAATCAAAATTAAGACCTGCTAATGACAAATACCCTGATTCTTCCCTCTATTTGAACGAGACACCAGGCCTCACACCTGGCATGCATATATAAAAAAAACACATATTTCATCACTTTTTTTGCAAACACATTGTTAACAACTGGCTTCAACCCAGCCTTAATCAGTTTTTTTTTCAAGCCAAGTGTCGCTAAACCTACACTTCCCCAGAGAACACACATGTTTGTGGTGACTGTAAAAGATAGTATATTCAACTTTAACAGAAAGCTGATTGTTGTTGCACATTGGTCTCATTTGTAGTCGTAGTACAGCTAATTATATTTGGACAAGTACATCAACCAAGCAACAATATCAGATTTCATATGAGCTTCACATGGATATCAAAAATGAGACATGTGACAAATTATTTAAGACCAAGAACAGTGAAAGACTTTTTAAGATCTGTTCAGTTCTTTAGTTAGTCTAGTTAGCAGAGATCATGAGAATGGGATTAGTCCAGTGGCAAAATTATTTTTTGAATTAGTGTTTTTTTTGTTGTTGCTGGATTTGCATAAATGCCTTGATAGATACCCAAAAATAATACAAACTACCAAATACCTAGGAATGAGCTGAAAAATTTGCCTCTAAAAATAGATTATTTGACAACCATATGAAAACTGAAATCATGCACAGAGGGGGAAATGAGAGAGGATTATTCCTTTGCAGAAACGTTTTTTCTTTTTTTAATTTATAAACAAAATGAAAACATACAGAATTGAACAAGAAACTATCTTCTATGTTGAGTAAACATTATTTCAGATCTGGGATACACTTTCAATGGAAATTGTTGAATAATTAAAAAACTGATCTTGATAATCCTGGATGTTTACACGTAAAAAATTACAAATCTAGAGTAGTAGAACTACAAACGGCAAATTAAAAGAACTGCTCTTTTAGGACTCTGTCACTTCCTGCGCTGAATCCGGTTCCTCAGATAACTCTTTGTCTGGGTACATTTTCATGTACATCTCCACCATGCAGTCCAAATCATGCTTGACATCCCAGTTAACATAGAACAGAGCCATGCTCTTGTTTCTGTGCTGCATGGGTGTGTTTTCAAGGTACGTTGCCAGTCGTTTGGCAGAGCTGGATTTTTCATCCGTCAGAGCAAACAGTGGCAGATTGTACAGGACTTTGAGGAGGGCACATACGTTAGGGAAGAACTTGACATCAGACAGCTGAAGCGTTTCATAGATGGTCAATGGCAGCTTGACATCTTTGGTGCCATGCTTCCATTTGATCCTCCAGCAGTGCAGTTCTGCTGGGAACGTGTCTGCATCCATAAGATCATCTTTGTAAATGTCAACAGTGGTCTCCTCTGAAGTGTTGAACTTCATCTGTCCCATGATGGCAGGGACGATGGACAGGGACTTCAAGGCCTTCAGATGATTTTCGGAGAAAAGCTCTGAGAGCTCCTTGATCACGTGGCTGACCACAGGGATGGTTGTGTGTTCTTTATAGTAGGACTCAGGCTGGATTTCTTCATTAGACGCAGGCCGTTTTCTGAAATACAGCCTTGGCACTTTGACCGGGATCTCAAGAGCTGCAGCCAGGTTTACCGCCTCCTCAAACCAGAACTCATGGTAAACCTCAATATTCTCAACCACTTCATTCAGTGAGTGCAGAACTGCCATTAGGCTTCCAGATGCAGAGAAGACTTCATTTGTTTCCCCTTGCAGATTCTTACCGAAGGCTCTGGTGAAGGACAGCGTGTTTTTTAACACAACCAAAGTCATAACAAACTCAAAATCAGTCAATGCTTCGGATATGACGAAAGCTTCGTGTGCCACTTCATCGCTCCATTTGTGATCTTCATTATCATGTACACTATCCATACAAAGCAGGAGAGACTCCAAGAGGTCCACTGCCAGCTCAAATGCATCATGTTGCTCTGTCCATTTTGATAAACATGCCTCTTTTAGCGCAGTGGCTTTCTCTTCATTGCCCTGGTAGTAGATCATGATTGCACTTTCCAATTGATTTTGCAGCCGGGGAGAGTTGCTGAAAAAGGCATCCAGCTTCTTCAGGGTCGCCATGACGAGATGAGCTCCTGTAGACATCATTGTGTTTGCTAGGCAGATGTTTAGGGAGCAGCTGGAGCAAGGGGTGAGAACTGCAAGAGGGTGCAGCTCTGCTATTTTTGACACAATTGCTTTGACCTTCAAGGCAGACACCCCAGAGCACAAATACGCCTGTCCTCTGCAGTTCTTCATGTCTAGGCCACATTTCTCATTCAGTTCGGTCAAGAGCCTCTCTGTGATGGCATCCACATCATCCTCAAAGAGCAAGAACCCTACAAACTCCTCACGGAGGCAGTTGGTCTTGTCAACAAAGCGCACAAACACTGGTAAGTAGCTCTCTCCAGCTATTTCAACCACTTTTTCTAAAACCAAAGAGAAGACGCGTCCCTCTTTAGCTTCGGCCAACAGTTCTTCACGAATGCACTTCTCAGTCACTTCCAGCATCTGCTGCAGCTGGATAGAAGAGCAATGCTCGAGATTCACAGGCAACCCCTCAAGCTTCTTCCTGAGAAATTCATCGCCTGCGTTGATGCGATACTCCAACAGTGCCTGGAAGTTGCTGGGAGTGAAGCATTTGCTGCTGGGATCTTTGTCAGAGTGCCCATGCAGAGGAATGTTCTGGGTACCCATCATCACAATGACATCAAACAGTGACTTGAGGTACTCTTTATTCAGCGTCTCCTCATCAATGACCGGAGGAATAGTGTTTAGCACATCATTGTTATTTCCCTCACTCACATCTTCAGCTGCGGCCTCACTATTATCTTTGGCCTTCTCTTTTTGGGAATCCACTGAGAACATAGCAACAATGCATGAGACATCATTACATTATTGTGGAAAAGACTTGAACTAAAATTTAAATTCCAGGGAAATATTTTCTACAAGATTATTTCTCAAAGTGAACACTATTTTAGAGTTAACTCACATTTCTTTTTCTTCCCGTCAGGTGCTTCCTTGTTTCCTGTCTAATAAAGACACACAGACATCTTTAGGTGAGCCAATTACATTCACTACTCACATAGCAGAATTTAATCTGGAAATTAACAGCAACGGGCCAGAACACAAACTGTGTAACTATGAGGTAAGGGATGCCATAGAATTTGTTTTTGTTTAATACATTGACTGTCTCTTTTATTAAGCAAGTATTATATGGCGAGAGATCAGAAATTTGTATTTTATCAATGTAAAAATGTATATTTAGGTTTTAGAGAGATAGAAATAAAATATAATAGTAAGTAAATATGCAAGTGAATACGCTTAGAAGGTCTTGCTTCAACTGTAGTTACAGTGAATTTCCAGTGGCATTTATTTATGAATCCTGTAACCAAACAATTTGTGTTACCCTCATCAACAGGCAAGTAGGCACATTCTGAATCTAAAATATCAATGGAAATCTTTTAAAATAATTCAAAAGTTTACTCAAGAGTATATGTTACCTCTTTCCTTGACCGCTTGAAAGGGTTGTCGAAAATGGTTGGTATAGCAGTATCCTTCAGCACAGTTCTGAAGGGGCTCTGGAAAACAAATAAAAGGTATTATGAACATGATTCTGATGAAGTTTAAAGTGTTAAGTGTGTAATCATTTAACAATTGAGGTTAAATTTTGGAAATCCTGGAATCATTACGTGATCAGCTACATAATTATGTCACATGACCATGATGTCAGCAAGGTACTAACAATTAGTTTTTCTAATTTAAAACCGACAGATTCTCAAAAACAAAACAAAAAATACAACTCCTGCAAATATTATATATATATATATATATATAATATTTATAAAACAAATATATATATATATATATATATATATATATATATATATATATATATATATATATATATATATATATATATATAATATTTATAAAAACAAAACAAAAAATACAACTCCTGCAAATATTATATATATATATATATATATTTGTTTTGTTTTTGAGAATCTGTCGGTTTTAAATTTGAAAAACTAATTGTTAGTACCTTGCTGACATCATGGTCATGTGACATAATTATGTAGCATAATTATATATATATATATATATATATATATATATATATATATATATATATATATATATATATATAGTACTTCCAGCTTTTGGAATACATTTGTTGTAACGTTATTCCGATGTCTCTCAAAGAAAATTTCTCTTTTCAAAGAGATTGGTGAATTTTAACTAAAGGACAGTAATTCACTTACAGTTTTGGTTATCAGGTTGGATTCAAAGTGTCTGGCACACAGTCTGTGGTATTTGTTCAGATGGTCCGGAGTTTTGTTCTTCAGGTCTGAGCGACTGCAGTTTTCCACCCATTTCATACACCTACGATCAAAATATCCAACGATGAATAGCATCGGGGAAAAAATATGAAAGAAACGATGCTAAATCATTTCATACTTAACACTAATGTGTTTTAATTTTCTGCATATTAAGGTGTGGGTTGTCTCTAATTTCTAAAAAAATAGTTTGGATTCTAAAACAGAATCCGGCTAAATTGGACACCTTTAATTTTAACGAAAGCACAACAGTAAACCCAAGCTTATAAACTTGAAAAAATAATATTAGTTAACTTTACCGACGTAAACGAACTTCTATTGAGAATCATGTATAGTTCATGATAACTTCAATGCAGCGACTACGCTGATTTTGTAAACAGCTAACGGGCTATTGTGCAAAATATGGACCCAATAAAGGATATAAAATGATGTCAAAGAATCTTTGCACAACAAGGCTTTAAATCCAAATAACTAAAACTCAGAGAGGCAAGGGAAACATGTTTTCATCACCTCTCGGGATCCCGTGGAAACCTGAAGAACGCCAGCACCGAGTGAGAGCTGTTCCTGGAGCAGTTGAGCGCCGCGCAGAAATTAGGCATCGTGTCTTCACTCTGGGTCGAGTTTTAAAAACGAACCCGGCTCATTAGATGCAAGGAAATTACACAATACTCGAAAAGTTTTTAAATGTTATAGTTTTAGAGACTAATAAAGCAATAAATTAATAGGCACTCTAGTGCTTTGTGTGGCCTGGAGGAGAAGCGCGTTGGAATTCGTCTAACTCCCACAATGCTTTGCGCGCAAACGGGAAGTTCAAATCCTAGCCAATCAGAGAGCACGGTGACGGGGAAAAATCGGCGGTAATTCACCAGGTCCAGGAAATAAATGTGAAAATTATTTTGTCTTTTTTTCGAGTACCTTTAATATTTTTGATTAGCTATGTTTTAAAATGGAGCGTTAGGTAAAAATGATCTATGTCTTACATCAATTTATATATTTTCCATCAGCTACTAATATCCCACACCTCCACCATAACACAGGCATTATAAATAAAGTAAAAACAAACATGCTGACATTTTTAAATATAACATATTCTTTATTTGAAGGAGTGAAATATAATCAAAGCCAACTTTAAGTTGCAGTGAACATTTTTCTTGACTTAAAAAAAGCATGGCCATAACCTTTCTTCGGTAATTAGTATTCCAAAAACATGAATATCATCAATTCAGCTTAGCTGTAAAGATGGTATTATAAACAGTTATATTACAACCAAAACATTTAGGTTCATAACAATTACAAAATAATAGATCAAAATCTTTTAAAACACAGACTAAGTTATTAACACAGAAACGCCACATGGATTTAAGGACTGAGTTAGAATATCTGTGAAATCAATATCAAGCTTTTATGTAACTGCAGTTAACGATAATTACATAGTATCCTACATTAAACTGTTAAAACCAGATACTTAAAGTAATGTCAGCCAGAACTTCCAATGTGGATAAAATCAGTAAAACAAATAAACAAACAAAAAAACACTAAAATCTTAAATGCAAACTTTTGCCAAGTCTCCAGTCTGCTCAGGCAAATCCTGCAGTAGAGCTGGGTTTTTCCTGTAGATGTAGGCACTTGCATCCGCATCTTCTACTTGTAACAGCTCAGCCAACGAGGAGACGCAAGTGTCGTGATCGCTCAGCATATCCGGCAAATGAGAGGACTTGCGCTGGATTCGAGTTGATCTTCGTACAGGTGTCAGAAACTTCAGGTCTTTGATGGTGGCTTTGTGTCGTGAGCCACTGCCTGGTGCTTCTTCACATTCAAGTCTTTTTTTCATGCTGAAAAGATATGACAAAAAATGACAACCTCCATTCACTCAAATCACAATTATAGATTATAATTAGGAAGCTTCGTGCATACTTATGGTGGGTGGATTGCTGATGTTTTACAGACCTTTTCAGACCAAAGATTTTGACTGAGCAAATGAAAGCGAGATTTCAAATATATATATATATATATATATATATATATATATATATATATATATATATAAAGATATTATATAAACAGAGAAGAAGAAAAAATAAAGACGGTGCTTTGCTACTTTTGCTATTGCCTTTAATGGAATGGGAAAGAAAAGAAGAAGAAAACAGGGAGATTGTGCAGGGGTGTCTGGGATAGAAGAGCAAGCGCAGGATTTAAATGGCGGATACCTAATGCGCAGATGGATCTTATGTGTCCTGCTTTTAAACTTGGCTTTTGAGTACCAAAGCTTAATGATTAAACGAAAAACAGAGCCACGCTAACAATGAATGGCAGTCGATCCACTGATGTACATACTTTCTCTTTTTTTTGGTGTACATACTTTCTCAATTACATTCATTGAACACTTCTTTGAATTTCCCACCTCAAGAACTCACCTCTGCAGATATGGAGTGGTTTTCACATTGTATTTCACAATGGATGTGCGTTGCATCTCTGGAGAGGTACAACTTTGCTCACAATCATCCTCTTCTTCACTGTCAAACAGCTTTTTCCTAGGTTCCTGATCATCATCTTTCTTTATTCCAACCTTCGAATCTTCCTCATCCACAAGTTCTTCCTCTTCAACAATTTCAAACCCTTTATCCATTTCTTGTTCTTCTACTTGCATTTTCCCTTCACTCTCTGCCAACTGAGAGTTTTTAGCTGTATATTAAAAAAATTAAGTCATGAGCACATCTTGAGAACAATAAAACATTTCTCCTTATTAAAAATTAAGGAAAACATACCATCACACAGTGAGGGTGTCTCCATTTCTTCCAATTTATCGCACAAGTTCAACACCAACTGCAATACAAAAACTCAAACGTAAAAATACTAAAGTATATGAAGATGCAATAAGAGCAGGCATATCGTTTGGCTCTTACCGATTCCATTGTTATCTCTGGGTCGACTGGCAGATCCAGGTCACTGTTGTCCAGCAAGTCTAACGTGGTGTTCATAACATTTTTTGATCCACCAGAACGCTTTGTTTTAATGCCTGGAACATTGTTTGTTTTGTCTGTATTCACTGCCTCGACTAGTTTTGCAGACTCTATTACCAGTTTGGAACTGGTTGTGGATTTGGGTCCAGTTTTAGTCTGCATTGCTGGTTTTCTGGTAGTTTCTGGAATTGGAGGTCTCTTCAGAGATTTCCCCTTAGTTGCCAGCCAGTCTGCAAGCTTTGCTCTGAGTAAAGACAACAGATATTTAAATGAAAGAGAGTACAGCCACCAAGAGATCTCACAGCCATACCCTTTCCGATTAAATATAAATATTACAACAAAGTACATTTTATCTTACTGTACTATGTGTTTAATGTCAACAGTTTGTTGTTTTTGCTAAATTCTCAAAAAACAAAACAAATGCACTTATGTGGACTTTTCCCTCTACATCAAGCAGAGATGGTCATGGAAACATGAAAAGAAAAGTATAAAAAATAGTATCTGTTAGTGAAGATCAACTACATATGACCAAAATATTCTACTACATTGATTACTGACTTTAAATAAAATATTACAGAACTTATCTGCTTGCTAGCCTTCAAGTTAAAACATGTCTAAACTTGTTTCTTCGAAATTTGTGACATCAACCTTCTTTTGATACATGTCAAACAGTTGTGCAGTTATTTGAAAATATTCATAATTAATTAATTAATAATAGCAGTTCACCATCTCACCGCCAAAAGCTGACTCCAGCAGTGAGTAGGTTCCCATTGACAGCAATGTTAAAAATGTCCAACTTTATAGCACAAAAACAGTCGTACATCTGGCACCATTAGGTTTTTCAAATCATACTGCTTGATCTTCACACATTTGAGCGGGGTAAACTTTTAACTCATTTGTTGAGTTAAATTAGTTAGATTTAAACTTTTGCATAATTAAGGGGCGGAGCTGGACGAATTAGAGCCATTTACCAGCGCTGAAATTTAATTAAAAAAAACTGATATTTTTCCTGGTTATCCCAACTCTGACTTGTTTTATTTCACACCTTCTGTGACGTTACGAACACTACCTCAGTATTGTTGTGTACAGTCAATACTTAACAACAAGAACAGTGGTGTTCTTGTCACTTCCTCTCGATTTCTCCAGTCAACATTTAATTCCTTTTTATACTATATTTTTATATTATAATTCCTAGTATATTATAGTCTAGACTTCTGCATTAGTAGTTACCACAACTAACCTTCTCTCTTCAGCAGTCTCCACTTGAAATCTGTATTGGCTGATGACACTTACAACCGGCCTACAGTCTTTTAGTTCTTCCCTGGCTGCTTTTGGTTTTGCCCCTTGAACCACAATCTCCTTCTTCCTTGTAAGCGCAGGTTTATTAAAGGCCGAGCACCCTGTAACCAAAGGGGCTGGCTTGGGAAGAAAACAAGCCTGATGAGCGCCGAAGAGGTAACCTGGAGCCTTTTGATTGGTTTGTTTGTGGGACACAGACTTCTGGACTGGTTTTTCAGTGTCATTCACTGGGACTTCAGAGACAGACTTGGGTCTAGATGGCTGAGCAGAGCAGACTTTTGGTTTAGTGAAAGATGGCATAGAGGTGACAGACTTGGACCGGCCTTTAGGCAATGCAGGTTTTGCTGAGTTGATCTCTGGTTTTGAAATCTTTCTCCTTTCTGTGGTCTTCACATCAGCACTAACTTTTCTGTAACAGTCGATTTTAGATTGCACAACACGACCCTTGTATGTGCCAGGTTTGTAAATTTGGAGGTTGGTGACAGAAGAAGGTCGTTTCTGAACTTCTTTTACTAGCTTCCGTTGACTTATGGTCTGCTGAGTATGGAAGGCCTGGCTCAGCGTTTGGCGTTTATGGTGATGCCCACCGTTCGTTCTTGTTTTAGCAACAGCGGTCTTATCATTTTCTCTTTTTTCTGTGTTATCTTCCTTCAGATCATTCTTTGACTGAAAAGGTGCTGATTTACAGAGCACCCTTTGTTTTGCCACAGTATTGGAGATGACTTGCTTTTTAGGGCCACAATCTGGTTTTGTGTTCTCTTTATTACTCTGAATGCAAAAAAATAAAAATAAAATTAGCGTCTTAATTACTTTACAAAACATACACACTTACTAATGAACTGCAACAAGGTGTACCTTCTTTACAACAGACTCCATGTTCTCAACGTTGTTGTTGAATGTTGTTCCCTGCACAGAGGTTATTACAAGTAATAAATTAAATATACAAACCACAATCCCACTAACACTCCTATACCTTTTAGAATGACACAACTATGGCAACACTTTTATAATGTCTTCTGATATAACTATCGCCACAACCTTGTTAACTTGTGAAAGTAATTCCTTTTTTCTTTAAAGCATTTATTTACCATTACCATTTACTAGTATCCACTATGTTGCAGATTTCTTTATTCTTAGAAGTTTAAGTTTTAGTACCGTTTGTGAACATTTTACTGTCTGCAATTTTAATTATCACAACACATTTACGCTTAACCCATTACTATTAGAAATAATTATGAAAGACTTAATGTCAAATAATACAAAACCGTATTAGGTTCATTTGCTTCAAAAATTAAATCATATTGTCGTTATGATACTGAAGTTTTTTGTTATATTCATCACACACCTCAACCACACAGTCAACACACCTTAGTATTTTAGCAATGTAACGTTAATCTAACGATGTCACCTAAAAGTTATTTAAATTAACAAAACGAATGTCTAAATTAAAGACAACCGTTGTCAAATCGTGAGCAGGCTAACTGTTAAAGCTTAACGTAAATGGCAGTTTAAGCTGCCATTTATTATTTTACATTAGTTGAGAACAATGTGTTTATCATCTAACTTTAATATTATACAACAAAACAAAACGTTGCGGATTTTGACTTACGTTTTCTGCGTTCTCTCCTACTTTGAAAACAAACTCGACTAAGTTGTGTCGAAATGTAAGAAAGAAGTCTGCTTAAAATCAAACAAACGGAGAAGCAAACGCTTTTCAAACTGAGGGTAACGGCAGCGCGTCGTCTCGTCCGATTGGCCACGACCGTTTATGAGTCACTCTAAGCGACGAATACTATTTGCCACTATAAACCACGTGACAACAAAAAGCCAGTTAGCTCTTCTTCGTGTTCCACCCTTCAGTCAAACGCGGGCCCTCCTGTCTGTTTGAAACAAAATAAAATTCCTTTTATAACCGCCCTGAGTAGTTTGAAACTGACCCTGTTGCCCCAGTTTTGTTATTTACAAATACTAAAGTCTCTTCTGAAACGTGCTACATCTAAGATGGCTAATAAATGTAAACGTGGAGGCAGATAAACTGAAAACCAATGATGTTGCAAAAAATTATTCAGATCACTGTCTTACTAGATTAGGAAAATGACCTAAAATACATTCCAATTTATTTGAACAAACTTCATATTTGAGCTGGGGGTTAATTGAGCTTCTGAATAAAACAGAGAGACCAACATCTGGATCTGGACCCCAATAAAGCAGCTGTAAGAATGCTGTACAGTGAAAGTCTTGAGTCAATACATCACATGCCATATCTTCCAGGAACATGGGGTGAAATACCTTTGTTCTGTGAGAAAAACAAACAAATTCCCTCATTACAAGGCACATTAAAAAAAAAGTTAAATTAAAATCACTTAATCCGAAGGGCATTAACACAGGGACTATTTACGCCCTATTTATTTTGTAGCTTGACCCTGTCAAAGACAAACTAATATTTGCACTTTGTTCACTTATAATTTACTAAAATATAATACAAGTGTCACACATGACAACATTTACCCACTAGATGGCAAGAGACACCACAATCTTTATTCCCCAACAGACACCCAGAGTGACTGAAAATTCTTCTCATTCCAGCAGGAAAATGGAAAACAAGAATCTTAACTCTATGCCTTTGACTCCAGCTCTTTTCCCAAATTGCTCCTCAAGGGTTCTACTTTAAATCAGTCTATATTTAATTCATGAGACATTCTGCCGACTGCATCGAGTATGACCTTCAATCCTGTGGGTCAGTTAAAAAAAAAGTATTTTAAATTATAATGAGCGGTTATTCAGTGCTTGACCTCCTTTCTCTGTTCTCATCTAACAAGTATATATTGAGAAATTTACTCAATCAAGAGAAGAGCAAAACATAACATAATAGTTAACATTTGATTGGTTAAAACATGGCGTCACGGTGGCACAGTGGGTAGCACGGTCGCCTCACAGCAAGAAGGTCGCTGGTTCGAGCCTCGGCTGGGTCAGTTGGTGTTTCTGTGTGGAGTTCTCATGTTCTCCTCGTGATCGCGTGGGTTTTCTCCGGGTGCTCCGGTTTCCCCACAAGAACAAAGACATGCGGAATAAGAGAATTGAGTAAGAACGATTGTTCAGTGTTAAAGAGTGAATGTGTGTGTGTGAATGTTTCCCAGCGATGGGTTGCGGCTGGAAGGGCATCCGCTGCGTAAAACATATGCCAGAGAGTTAGCGGTTCATTCCGCTGTGGCGACCCCGAAAGGGAATAAAGCCGACATGAAGATGAATGAATGGTTAAAACATTTTGTAAAGCAAAACATTTTTCACACGTTTCTATTTTTAGAGTAGCACTTCTAACTTAACATATGGTGCCAATGACAACCATATGGCTCTGATTAACATCAAGTTCAAAATATATTTTTCCTGTTTATTTCAGCACAACGCTGTAATCTGTTCCAATCAAAGAGAAAATAAATATTAATTCTGATATAGCCGTAGTTAAACTTATTCATGGAATCGATTTAAATAGCTTAAGCTTTGAAAATAATTCTGAATATTGACACTATTTTCAATAGATTTCACTAAAAGGAAGCAAAAAAGTGAGTTCTCAGTGCAAGTTGTCTTTATTATCACAAAAACATATCATCACCTGCTTTTTACAAACCTGTGTACACGCTGAGGAACATTCCTTTACCGTTCAAACAAGCTTTTTAATCCAATTGAGGGTAATCTGGTACTGGAAAAAGTTATCATATCCCCTTTTTACCTGCATCGTCCATACTTTAAGACAATTAAGTCAACAATCAACTTAACTAACCTAAAAAATTTACAGGTTTACAGGGAGAACATTTAAACTCCACTCAATTAGGCCTCGTGTAAAGGGTTTGAACCAAGAACCATCCCACTACTACATCATCCTGCTTTTGAGGATATCTACTTTTGTTTGCAGTTGGGTTTTTAAAAAACATCTGTCAATGATTAACTGTACCTACTTCAAATATATACGTTTCAACTTTATTTGTGAATTTATAATGTGAAGTAATCAAGCATCTTCAGTAGAACACAATCCAGAGTGCCGAGAGGATCTTAATCTATACTGACAGCTTGCTTTTTCTCTCAACTGCACCAGATCGTGCTTGTATGTTGAAAAGACACATCATTAGCAAACGTTCAACATGTGACTACATTTCAGTGGAGCCTAGCATTTACAGAAACGCTCCTCCTCGGTCGGTTCGCGCTGACAGGATTAGAACAATTACAGAGGAAACTCCATTAAGCTTTACAACAGGGTTTGATGAAAAACAGTGATTATCGGAAAGAGCTGATCTTGATATTTCTAAACCATGATGCGACTTTTCCTGTAATGTTTGCCAATGGTGCTAAATGAGAAAAACAGATCATCAATAACCTCTAATTAGCCGTTTTGGGTTCTTACACACAGGATCTATGCCACTTCACATTCTAGCAGAGAAAACTTCAATTCTCTTACTGCCAAAAACTCAAAAGTCACGCCAATGTTTCAAAAGAGAAGTAAGCGCAAGTGTTTTTAAAGTGATGACATTAACAGTTAGAATATAATGTCTTTGATTGTTTTTCTTCTTTTTTTTAATAGACTTAAATGAGCTTTCCTTACATTTCTCAAAGCTGAGCAGTTTTTAAATTATTGTATAACTTTATTCGTATGCCTATTTTAAGGATAGTACAGATATTGTAGTGCTAATCCAAACAGCATTACATTTATCTGTCAAGAAATATATTTAAACTGTATTAAAATGAGAAGTAGCGGAGAAGTCCGATATGGGCAGTTGTGAGACTGCCTGATGGCCAGAGGGGGCTCTAGTGAGCAATCCATGAACTTGGCATACTCTGTGCATGCACCTACATCATGAAGATAAAGTGAAGCAGAAGCCATTGAACTCTTGAGTTTAGACTGCGTCATAAGGAGTATAATGAAAAATGAAGACACACAGTTTGTAAGTTTACAATGGAAGGTCCCCAGCAAAAGAGATACCAGCTGATGATGGATGACCAGAACTTTGAGTGGAGAAAAAAATGTGTGCTATGAGAACATACAGCAAACTCGAGTCTACATTGTTTGAGTAGTGTGTAACTTTATGATGAATATTCCAGTAAAGTTGTGATTACAATTTAAGTCTAATATTTCATTTAAATACCTCCCGCTGGATGTTAAACACTGAATTGTTTCTTGCATTATAAAATCAGGTCCATTTTTGCCCCAATATAGTCCAAAATATCAAATTTCATCTCACTGAAACAAGAAGCATTATTCCAGCTGTCCGAACCAGCAAGGTGGCGCAGAGCCAAACAGTTCATTTCACACACTACTTAATTGGTTTTATGTTGTAAATATAGTTCCTTGCAATTTAAGTGTGTCATTAAAAGGATGCATTTGTTCAAGTTATATTTCATTTTGATGGATGGTTAAGGTGGTGTCAGATATACAAACCAGCACCAACAGGATGCTCGCTTGTGTTGCAATCTTTGCCCCGTTTCTGTTCAACCTATGTGCAGTATTCGACAATCTAGGAATGAAGAGTTAATATGTAGACCCCTGACTTTGTCAAAAATCCACCCTCAGAAAAACATTTTCAGATACCAAAAGGTTACATCATAGAAACTTTCGATTTTTTGCAATGTGACCTCAGGCAGAATACTCGTGGCACAATTTTTGGGGTTTTGCATCACCAAGACCAACTTAAATGCAGGCGCTGGAGAAGATGTTCTTTTATAAAAAAGCTACAGGATGATGCTCAGAGAAATCGTTAATAAAACATTAGCAGAATTTACTAATAAAGTTGGCTCTGAACTACTCCGCTGTGATTTTACAGTGATTTCATTCTGACTTACTCTGACCTTTAATATATTCTGCTGTTATCAGTGCATTCTGGGGACATAGTTCCATCTTCTGCGGCTGCTTGTCACATCGGAGTCACATTTCGTTCACACAGGAGACGGACAGCATACTATTAGTAATGTGAAAGAACACACAAAAAAAAGATTTTACACAAAACAAATTCAGCGCTAAACCTCCAGTCTTAACGTAACCTTTTAGTACCCCTGCTCAGAATATAAACCCTCGTGTTTTCTTTTAAAAGTGCTACCTCTAGGGGTTTACCTTAAAACAAGGGTCTCAAACACAATTCCTGGAACAGTTGAGTTCAAACCTGAACTAAACACCTCTGGCCATGCTAATTAAGCTTGTTTCAAGCAAGAGTGGCTGGAATAAAACTGTGCGGGGCTTGGGCCCTCCAGAAAGTCATTTTGAGACCCCTTCTTTCAAAGCTGTTCAAATAAATTAGGCAACAATTCTTGATAATGATAATATGTGTAAATAAATGTAATTTAATCAATGGCAAATAATTTGAATACGTTTTTATTTTACACATAGGGTGAAATATAATTGACACATATGCATGTGTGTTCTAAGCTGTAAATATGAAACTAAAGTAATACATTATCAAATTTGACACCAAACAAAAATACAGTCCGTATATTGACGAATATTAATATGTATTAATGCAATGAAGACAAATAAAGGGACAGCTCACCAAAAGATTTGATTGGCTGCCATTTGCCTCACCCCAATTTCTCACGTAGCTACTTTTTGGGAAAGCATGAAACTTTTACCTGGAAGCCATCAGAAGCTACACATATCTTCAGAGCAAATCAAATACAAATAAAAATACAGGTTACATGAAAATAGCTGGCCTCTGATGACAACTTTATCCCTTTTAAAGCTAACGAAATGAATGAATGAATGCGTAAATAAAATAGGTTAATAATATAACACACTATACCAAAATGCAAAAAAAAAAACCAAATTCATCAAGAATACTGCACTTACAAAAAACACAAAAAAGAGTAACACAGGTCCTTCTGACCACAGGAGTCGATAGATCCTCTGACCGGTTTGTTTTAATGCTACTGGAATCACTTTAAATGTAAAAGATCCCGATGCAGGTCGAGGTCAGTCACAGGAAAAATCTCATCAGGAAACAAACGCACAGAGCTCAACCTTCAGTCGTGTGTCTGTGTGTATAGGATGCATGTGTTCCGAAAGCACAACGATAAAGAAGCTCTTTTCGCCCATTTGTATGCTGTTGAGCGGTTTAGTATGGGTAGTGTTTCTGTTTCTTCCCAGCAAAGCATGCCATCCAGGTGCAGAGGAGCATGGCCAGCACAGCTCCGGCTCCCGTGCAGTAATACGCCCAACCGATCTCACATGAACCTATAGGAGGCATCAAACACACATTTAGCTTTCCAAATACAGGTTTGCACTGGGAACATGTCATGAAAGAAATGCACCATGAGTCAATAAACTAGTAAAAAACAAAGCTGGGCTTTTAAATACTTGACATATTTTATTCATTCAACGTAATGTAGTGTCATATCAGCACCTCGAATACTATTACTGCTCTTTTAGTACTACAAATGACTAACTGCTCCAAAATCTCGAGTTCATAACAGTGTTTCCAGGAGGAATGTCTTGGACTATTATAGGGTGTCATGGTGGGGCAGTGGGTAGCACAGTTGCCTCAGAGGAAGAAGGTCGCTGGTTCGAGCCATGGCTGGCTAAGTTGGCATTTCTGTGTGAAGCCTGCATGTTCTCTTCCGGGTGCTCTGGTTTCCCCCACAAGTCCAAAGACATACGTATAGGTGAATTGGGTAATTAGTTATTCTGTAGTAAATCAGTATGTTTGGATGGATGTTTTCCCAGTGGCGGGTTACAGCTGGAAGGACCTGGATCTGCTGTGTAAAACATGTGCTGGATAGGTTGGTGGCTCATTCCGCTGTGGCGATCCCAGTTAAAGGGACTATGCTCAACAGAAAATGGATAACTTTCTAAACCCCCAATTATATTATATGTATATATTAATTATTTGAATTTAACATTTGTTAAGTGCCCTGACTCTTACTTTTGAAAGGTTCATAGGTTAATTTTTAGAGTCTACAAAAACTAATTAAGTCAGGGACTAATCATCTGGGAAGACTCACGTAGTGCAATTTAACCTTGTGTGAAAAGGACCAGAAAAATCTGAGTAAATGAACCCATTAAACATTACATTTGACCCTTTTCCTTTTTAGAGCAAAAGAATATAAGCACAATTTAAAACCGGGTTATGACCAACCTGAGATTTCTTTTAAAAATATTTTCTTTTATCCTTTTAGGAATGCATTAGAACATGGGTCCCATTGGGTTTATAAAATGAGAAAACAGCCCTGCCTCTGGATTGGATTGGTTTTGCTCACAACTACTGAAACTTTTTAGAATTTAAACACATTTTCAATCCTTAAACAAGTCTTAAAAACATTTATATTGTTAAAGTTTGCAGCAGTACTATTCACGATTTAAGTTTGTACCCCCCAGACATTTGATTAATGCTTGCTTCAATGTTAGGAATCATTAATGGTGAGAATTTTTAAAGGAGAAAGAGAGATAGATGGAGAGAGAGAGAGAGAGAGAGAGAGCGGGAGAGAGAGGGAGAGAGAGAGAGAGAGGGAGGAGAGAGGGTGAGATGAGAGAGAGAGGAGAGGGAGAGAGAGAGAGAGAGGGGAGGGGATAGAGTGGGTTTTCCCCCGCAAAAAAAAAAATTCAAACATATTTCTTTACAAGGATCTCATGTCCATGTAAAGAAGCTGTGAAGTGATACCTCTCAACTACAAAAAAAAGGATTTGGAGCTTCCTCGGACCACTTACCAACTGATTTATCTTCTCTCGTCTCAGCTGTTCTTGCTCATTTGTAAAGTTATTTGCTAAGATGATGTCTCACCAACAACCACTCAAATTTCTAACTAACCTCTGTGAAGACAAAAATGCATCTACTTTTCTTTAACACTTCCAACTCCAAATCGAAATTTATCTTATGACAGATGTTTTCATTATGAGGGTCCCAAACAATTAGCTGAATAGGAAATTGTAGATCTCTATCCCTGGTGGACAATTTAGGCATTTTACAACTGAGTTGTGTGAAGGGTTGTGTTGTGCTCAGATAGAGTGGCTGTGCAAGCTGAATGTTTGACACCCATTATTTAAACTATTGAGTAATTAAAGACACTCCGCTATCATATATTCACATTATTTGGCCAAAACACAAACTGAATATGTATGATCTCTCAGCATTTAGTCTTGTAATGTCCAGCAGTTTGGTGACATGTCCTTTCCACCTCAGGTTTTAGTTTGATTTATATTCATCCCTCTTTAAGAATATATGATAAAAGCTCAATACACCTCCGTTTTGTTTTGATTCGATCTTATGTAAAAAAATCCAGAATGTGTTTACACACATCAATAAACTTACTAAAAAAACATGTAAAATGTGTTTGTAGTGTGCATGTGTCCCATTTCCATGTTGATGAGTCCCAAAACTCATGTAGCCTCATACAATTAATGGCATATGATGCTCTTTGTTTGAGGGATGGTGCAAGGAACATGGAAATCCTTTATTATTTATGAAATGCGATCATTGCAGCCTTTCTTTTATGGTGCATTCACTTCCGCTGGCTGTGACCGAGGGTGTACTTCTATAATTGAATCCCTCTGAAAGATGATTATAGCTCATTTTAAACACTCCTCGCCTACAGATGCTTCAAAGTTTAGATTTTTTTGTTGTTGTTCATCTTCAACTTCAACTGACTTTTGGTCAGTTTTGTGCAGGTGTGTTTTAAACCTACATTTACATTTATGAATGTGGCAGATGCTTTTGTCCAAAGTGACTTTGCAACTTGTTACAAAGCCAAAGTCTAACTCGAGTTGCTCACACTAGAAGTTCTATAAGCTGATTAATTAACCAGAAATATTTTGTTCTTGTAAGATTGTGAGTGATCCTTGAAGAGAAGGGTTTTTAGTTGGTTAGCAGAATTTTGAAAGCGTTTTCAGATTTTTTGTTAAAACGATGCCTTTCTGTGCCAACCAGTAAGGAATATATATTGCAGAAATGTATTTAGTGTTACTATGAGGGATTTATTATCGGATTACTTCCCCTTCATGCGCAGGTTTAAAAATAATACACGTAAAATTCAGTTTTAATAATAAATACTAATCATAAAAAGAAATAATGAAAAGATTCATAATAAACTGTACAATTGTTACAGTTGTTGCGCAAACAAATTTAAATAAATTCAAAGTCATCTGAGTAAACATTGCTAAAGCAATTATTTATGTTCAAGAAATCACAGAATTGGCACGTGATTGCACAGTTTTTGCACTCACAATCTCAGTTTGTATGTGCTTGCATTCTGTGCATAGTTGCGATTCTAGTTTTCATGTAAATGAAGGCTGGTTCTAGCATCACTATTGGTCCAGCAGCTCTGACTGACAGCTCTTTAGTTTTTAAAACTGAATTTCATGCATATTATTTTAAATTGGCACATGCAATCATTTAGAAGGGATCCCATAATCCCATAGTTCAAATCACTACTGTGATTGGTCGACACAGCATTCAATAATCGTAGTGGGCTCTTTAAAAAAAAATCCTGATCAAAGCACCTCAAGTCTGAACAAATAAAGCAAACGTACCAAGATCAAACTGGTCTGAGCTGTTACTGCAGGTCTGCTTGACCTCCTCACTGTCCCAATCCTAAAGGATAGAGGGCACATCCAGATCCAATCAGCAAACCTGCAGCACACAAACACATCACACATGACACAGTCAGCCAGCAGTAAACAAGAGCACATTGAAGCAGAGTGTGCACATTGAGAGAGAGAGGGAGGTTTGAGGGATCTCTTTAAAAATAGACGTATAATGAAAAGCAATGTTTTGCACATTTTGTCATGGGTCTGACAGCTATTATTTATTCAACAGTCAACAAAGCAGCACCATTAGATTTCCGCCTCGTTTGACACAGATACTTGATCACAAGCAAACACATACGCACACCTCCAGAGAGCCTATAAAAACCCAAATCTCCTTTTCATCTAGGCTCACAATCCAAAACACGCATGAAAATATGATAATGAATGCAGAAAGTAGCGCATTTCTAAACAAGCTTCTTGGGAATTCTTTCATATTTCCTCTTTTATGTTCTTACCAATTCAGCATAAATAAACAGGCGTGTAATTCCCAGCAGAAGCAATAAAGCTGTTCCTCAATATGGCTCCTCCTCTCCTGTGAGCTTGAAATCCTTTTCCTAATGAAAAGAGCCGTACGCTGCAGTCCCTGCCTTCATCTAACCCAAGGCTTGTTGGCAATTACAGTCTTTATAGCCTTTTCATAGAGTAAACAAAGTTATTGATATTTGAATACTTTGAAATATCACCGTGGTAAAGAGGGCTTGTCATTGGATAGTTGATTGTTGTGTGGTAGCAACCGTCTTAAAAGTACCATAGTAATTAGGTTTTCATTTTTTAACCTTCCATAGCATTTCAACAAAATGACTTACTCAAAAAAAGCCAACTCTTGTGTGTTCATCTGTACCTCTGCAATGAGGCGCAGGCTTTGGATTTTTGATTATTATTACTTAATAAAAACTGGTAAGTCTTGTGAGAAATTATGTTTTTCATAACGATTAATGTAAATGCATTTTTATTAATATTAAGAAAAGCTCTAAAATTCATAATTTAACAATACAGAGCTTTGTGGGAAAATTAATGAACAAAATGACTTAAACTAGTGGTTCTCATTATTGTTGTTTGTGTATAACCCTACTATGAGGCACATTATTTAAAAAAAACTTTAATCTGAAATTGAAGTAATAGGTAATATTATCAACTCGGATTACTGTACATACCAAATGTTAAAAAAAATACAGAAAAAATACAGTATGTAATTTATGTCATTTTGTTCAAAAGTCATTGAGGTTTAATTATTAGATTATGCATCATGTTTCACGCATGCACTGTAAAAAAAGCATTTGAACAAAATGTATTCATATATAGCATGGGAGTTTTAAGATTGTCCCTTGTTATTAAACATCCAAACTTCAAAGGAGTGTAATATCTATGAAGAAAACCAATTTAATTTAAAATAATTAGCAGTACAGTGTGATCTATGTGGTCATGAGACGTCATATTTTCAAAACAAGTAAAAACTATTATTTATGGAACTAGCAAGACAGGAAGGATTTAGGAAGCAACCATTGCTGGAAAGTTTAAAACTAAAAAACCTTGGGTATTAAGGTTGGGCATTGGGCATGTTTCAACTAAAAATGTGCAAAAACCACCTTTAAATCCATTAAACATCCTTTCCAAGAACAAAAAAATGCATTGGTGACCTTAAACACAATTGGCATATTTGTTCTCCATGCTAAAGTACTAGAAATAGTACATTTATTTTAGTCTGAAGTTGAGTCACTCAGATAAAAAGCTGCCGGAGATTGTAATTGAAGAACATTTTAGCATCCCTTGTCTTTGGTTGCCATTATGTGTGACCTATAACATTTGGCTTTCTTTGTGTCTGGCTATAAATAAAGGGTGTGGGATCATCTCAGGTTGGCAGAGATAATGAAAGGACAGAGAACTCAAAACAAAGAACACTCCCAGATCAGAAAACCCCAGTAGCCATATTTATCTTTGCACTGAAGGCTCTTCTACTTTGATGGAAAACTATCCTTAAAATTAATGATTCGATTATGGCATTAGTACTCCGTCAATGTAGAAATGTTTTCTGTCAGATGTATCTAGTCTTTAATATTCTTCAAATGTCTCCTCTTCCCTGCATTCATTCAAGCAGACCTGAAAACCTATTACACTTTAACAGGTCCTAAAAATGATATCCTACTTCTGGAGGCGTTAAGTATTGCAAAAGAATACAAAATACATAGAAATGATGACTTTCAAGTACAGAAATGACGAGGAGACACTGATTGAGTTGAATGCGTATATTTTAATATTCCTAGCCTCCATTCGCTTAATAAAAGCATTGTAAATCTTTCTGCCATTGAGCTTCATGATTTAGTCATCTGAAATTGTTTTCACAGGTATGCCTTGTCAGGATTCATAAAAGAGATTTCTTTATAGAGTTGAGACAGCAGATTTGTTGTGTGAAAGACAGGTTGCTATACTATTTCACGGTTAGAAATCATACTATGGCGAGACCCAATGAGCTAAGTAAGGGAAACCACTATTTAAATGATTATTACAAATGACTGAAGTTTAGTCAGTCAAGAAAAACACAAAGGAGAATGTCCATTCAAATGTTGTCATTCATTTCTTTAGGGAAGAAAAGTTTCTTTGTTGTGTGTAAAAATAGTGGGAAAGAGAAGTTAAATCAGAGAAGGACTAAGTCTGTCTCTCAGCCTTCTCAGAGCCATTGTCTAGCTGGAGGAAAACATTTGGCAGCGATGGCTGAAGTGAAACTGACATTTCGTAACTGTGTGTGGCATTTCGGATCCTGAAGCTCAGACGTATCGATGCTTCAGTGGGTTTTAGACATTGACTGTATATAATATGGATGGTCTGTAACATCACTCATAGGTTTCATAAGTTAAAAGAGGCTCAGAGTAAGTGTAGCAAGTAAATAAAAACACATCCACAGAGACGGGAGAAGGCTGTAGTGAAGGTGTCTGATTGGTTTTTAATACGTTTACATCTCAATATATCTTAAATTTTTTTTTTTTTTATAATTATTCCTCGTTAGAGTGTTCATGGGAGGTCAAAACTAGTGATTTGAATCAAGAAAACCTAATGGAGCCAGGGGTGGAAACATGTTCTATCAGTTTCAAAGTTGGTCAGTTTTAACATTGTAGTGAATGAGAACCTGCTCACGTCTGGAGTCTTAAGTGGCGGCCGGTCGAGGAGTTAATCGCTTTCTATTAAGCATCTATTAAGCATCGTGAGGGAAGGTGGGAGGTTGACCCTTGGTTTTAGCAAGTTTTTGGTCTCGGCACACCTCCCCAAACAAATTTGAGTGTTCAGCTGTCTCAACTCAACTTCCAAAAGCTATAAAAGGCTTTTTTCATTCACTTCGACTGCCAGTGAATTCACGGTTCACAATAGCTCTACAATGTCAGCCAGAATGCATTTTCGGAGTGAATTGTTGCAACACATTTCCCATGGCTTCAAGATGAAAATGGAATATAGTGTTTCCTAACTGCACAGTCTGAAAGCATTCAGGTCATTTAGCTACCATTTCTTCATTTGCATGTTACACATGTCATTCACATCACTCTCTACAGGAATTTCCAAAATTAGTGTGAATGATGTATGTGGTTTATGCCAAAAAAGCTAGCGTGACTCCCAGCAGTGAACAAGAAACGGTATTTTTTACTTCAGTAAAGTTTGTACACTGATCCACAGATTCGCTTCTGCTCAATATCTTGAGGTTTAAGTGCTGATAATAAACATATGAGAGTTCTGTGAGCTGTGTAACATAGCAGAAATAATGCTTCTTCAGAGATCGCAGAAATGGTTTTTTGGGGTTGGCTCATTGACAAAAATACATTTTTGCAATTTCTAAAAAGGATTATTTCTGCTCAAAACTGATTTTTCACACACCATTTTTAGAAATTTCAGCAGAGAGCGAGTGTAAAACAAAGCCAAGGCATTGACGTTGGTATACCCGGAAGGACCTGCGATGTTCTGAACAAAACGCAGAAGTAGTTTGTGGAAGTATTTCACTTGCAACTCGCTAGCATGTCATTAGTAGATAGTGATTAGTTAAATGGTGGCTACTTTAAATTAGCTTAAATTAAACAGTGGGAATAACAGTAGAATTTACATTTAGAAATTGTTGTGGTTTTCAGTGAATGCAAGTAACAGTTCATTCGTTACGCCAATGAAAATGATTCTTTCCTTTCATTTTAATCAACAGTCAAGACTATTAGCTTTTTCATTTTCTAGAGTTTTTACTTGTAACTACTAAATCTGTTTTTCAAAATTATTTTTTAACAAGTGTGCTGCTCTTTATTCATTTATTTATTGATATTTTGAGAAGTTTTACAGTTCAAGAACAAACTTTGTTTTTCATTTAAAGTTAACATTTCATTATTAAATATCATTCAACTCTATGTTGTGTTTTTTGCATTTTAAAAGTTTACTTCTATACATAAATAATACCCCGAGTTATGGTTTTATATAGTTATAAGTAAAACATCAAGTTAAAAACAGCATTAAGTTTTCTTAGAATAATCGATTAATCGAAAAAAAAAAATTATCGGCCAACTAATCGATTATCAAAATAATCGTTAGTTGCAGCCCTAGTTTTGATGTCTTTAGTGAGAAAAGGGTAAAAATTGAAATGTCTCCAAACTGTACAGGACTATCTTTAAAGAGCACAAGAGTTATTCGTACGCGTGTGCTTGTGTTTATGATTAGGTTCTTTGCTATTCATAAGATTCTTGAGTTCCTTCTTGACTACTGCAGGTGCTGGCAAAAAAGAGGTCTTTTATCCAAAATAAATGGTGTAGGAAAAACCGACAGTGATAAGTGTGTTCAACGATGGAGACAAACTCACACACATATACTTGGAGACCAGTAACATGGATTCTCATGTTTTAAATGAATAGAAAAACACAAGCTCCACCTTTAAGCCATAATCCAGTTTTCATAGCTCATCTAAACACAGTTTGTCTTCATTCCACTGAGACACCGGCCGTCCTAAATGTTAACCAGCCATGTTGTCAAATTCAATCCTCTCTCCTCTCCCTCTCTCTCCCCTCCTCTCTGTCATGCTCTCTCCCGTCTCTTCTTTTCTCATCTCTCCTCTCTCTTCTCTCTGTCTCTCTCCTCCACCTCCTATCTTTCCTCTTCTCCTCTCTGGTCCCCTCTCCTCTCCTTCTCCCTCTCTCTTTCCTGCTTCTCGGACTCTCCTCGCCTCTCCTCTCTCTGCTCCTCCTCTCTCTCCCTCTCTCTCCCTCTCTCCTCTCTCTCTCTCTCTCCTCTCTGTCCTCTCTCTCCCCCTCGCGCTCTCCCACAACAACAATGGAAGCAGTTTATTGGATTACTCAAACGTTTGGATCAAATGCTTGGCAGCAAAAATTATGAAAATCTAAGTTTGATGTTTTATAAAGTCCCTTTGGTCTCAGCCGTAAGTGCTGATGGCTTTCATAACGTCACACAATTTAATTCCATGCCAGACTTCCATCCCGAATTAAGTCAAATGCATGTCTAAATTAAATGTAAAGGGCGCTGCCTTCAATGTTTGATAAATCCTCATATCATCAATCATGTCCTGCTCTGTCATACAATCTGGCACCGGACAGGAGAACTGTGTCAGACATGGAGCATCTCACTTCTGATGTGAGCATAAATCTGCCCCGCTTTATTAAAATCCCTGGCAGCTCTGCAATGGCTTCTGATCGAGAAATAAAAGCCAGATGCATTTCATCGCAGAGCTGAAAGCAGTGGAGAAAGCTATGTCATCGTTTTCAAGAAGTGCCAGGCGTTCATCTGGTTCATATCAGCTTTGGGAGAAAGGTTATGCTGTTGTATCACTCTTTCATGACCTGGATGAGCAGCACAAAGTCTGCTGTCCTGCTCGCTGATGCCCACACACTCTCAATCTAGCTTGGAGAGGAAGAATAGCATCGCTCGGGCTTAAAGATGAGCCTCTTGGCCCGATCATTTGTTAAGTGCTCAGACGCGTTCAGCTCGCTACCGAATTCAGACAATGCTTTTTCCGCTTTGATAAATATCTCTGCTGACTTAGTCAAACTGCAGTATGTGTTCGCCAGCCAATACAGACATAACATTTATCACTGCTTTACTTTCAGTTAGGAACCCGGAAGAGTGGTGTTTTAGTAGTATGGTTTTATGCAACATTTGAAACTTAAAATAAATTTAAAAAAACGTCACAGTTTGTTGTTCTAATCTTATCTAAAACCTTTCAATCATTTAGAGAACTTTTCCTGAGTAGAAATATTTGCATGCTAACACTAAACCAATTTAAAGGCCTACAACTAGAAATTAAAACCTTTTTAGGCCCTTTTAGGCCCAAAACGAGTCAAGTTTCATTTAACATACATTCAGGTTTTTCATAATAAATGTCATATAAAACTCTACGTTTGGGGGCCTTGCCCTTTTTAAGGGGGTGTGTTTCTTTTATGTTATTGTAACCATTTTGTTTTAAAAAGTTAATACTTTCTCAGTGGAGTGAAACAGAATAACAGGTTGTTGGATTGCTTTTAGGTAATTTTGTGTAAAAACTTGTTTATGCATATAGTCGATATGCAATCACCAAAACAACAACGGAGCTGTATTTGCAATTACTAAAGAAAAAATGTACATCCAAAAAGCAGAAATGTTCTTTTTCCACTGACAACAGCTGAAGATTCAGGACATTTTGAGGCTGATTCTCTGCTCCTGATTGAAATCCACCAAATGTACGCCTCATATAAACACAGAAATTCTGAGGAACTTTTTTTTTTTACTTATATTTACACAATAAACAGTATTTACAATAACCAAATTCTTGAGAATTGTTTACTTATTTTGGCCATTTCTTGGACAGTGCCTAGTCACAAAATGCCTTAGATTAAACCTTTGCTAAAAGTAAAATTTTTACTAGATTAATATCTTGATGAAATGAAACCACTCTTATGAATGAACTTCATGGACACATTATAATCAACTTGTGCTGTCAATCGATTAAAAAATATATTTAATCACATGTTCATTTTAATCACAATTAAATATGATCAACCGTGTTTGATTTGGTTGCAGAATTGGCTATTAAGAGTTCTAATGGATTGAGGAAAACCTAAAATAAAAATCAATGTTAACTTCTCTAAAATATTTGAGGACTGAAGCAAAGTTACTTCCTTCACCTTCTTTCCAAGGAGACTGACAATAAAAACAGACTTAAAGTTAGTCTGTGAGAATTGTCCCTGAACTTCAGAACACAGAATCAGAACAGCTCATTCTTTCTTTAGTTTAGACAGTTTCTAACCCTCAGAGAAGAGCATCTGGACTTAAACTGTCTTAAACTTTTTGTACAAATCCAAACTTTGAACTTAAGTGAGGTTCCTTAATTCTCAGGAATTCTCAGTAAAAGAAAACAGGCGAATGTTATATATTAACTAAATATATAAAACAGAAATATAAAGCTAAATGTCTGCTTAATTTGTCCATGCAGGAACATCATTCCTGCATGAATATTTGATGAGGGCTTTGCACCAGTACATGGTTTTTATTTATTTTATTTAAAAGTAAGTATGAGGATTCAAAAGCATCCTCAGCTTCTCCTCTGCAGCCCTTCTGTGTCTCTTCTGCCAAGCACACCACATGGTCAGTCAGAGGAGCATCAGTCTGTGCTTGAAGCTGTGAGTGTTGACGTATGCTCCGCGTCTTCGACTCTCAATATAAATGTGTTAGGATGAGCCGAGCAGAGTGTGTGGACTACTCGAGTTACCTTGTGTTATCACGAATCCTTCAACTCTTTATCAAAATTCTACATTAAGTAGAATCGAGAGATAGGTGAGATTTTTTTTGACAAATTTTGTACATGGATTATTTGTCACTCTTTCCTGACACATTTATTTGCTGAACTCAGCAGCTGAAGACACAGGAGAACGATAGACAAGTTTTGAGCAGCTGCCCTCAGTACAGCGTGAGCACCGGGTCAAAGATGAGAGGCCACAGTCAACAGGTCGACAGCAGCAAAGCAAGTCTGGACAAAACCCTCTCGTGTTCTCCTGAGCAAGCGCTTCTGAGAGTGAGCTTTCCACGTGGTGTGCCATTCTAATCCAAACAGTTGACAAAATGCAGATATAATAATCGATGGCATTTTATCTTTTTAAGTTTCCCTGCTTTCTACTCTTTCAATCAACCACAAATTTTACAGTTGAACAACAATTAGATAGCAATCGTTGAGTATTTATAGTTAGTTTGCTCTTTTGTTTCAAATGATATGTTCAGAAGTTGAGTTGTACTGTTTAGTTGAATTAGAGCATCAAATAAAGATAGGTTCGCTGACAGATACATTTGCTGACTGACTTTTTAGATTAAAAACAGTAATCATATGCTGATTATTTTTGATTACTTTTTTGCTAATGAACCTGTAGCAGTCTGCATTTCTTTATTATGTTTTAGTAACTAAACAAATATAAACACAGCATTTACTAAAACATAACGTTTATCACAAAAGATTTGATTGGCTGCCATTTGCCTCACCCACAATTTCTCACGTAGCTACTTTTTGGAAAGCATGAAACTTTTAACCTGGAAGCCATCAGAAGCTACACACATCTCAGAGCAAATCAATACAAATAAAAATACAGGTTACATGAAAATAGCTGGCCTCTGATGACAACTTTATCCCTTTTAAAGCTAACGAAATAATGAATGAATGCGTAAATAAAATAGGTTAAAATATCCAACACTATAAACCAAAATGCCAAAAAAAAACCAATTCATCAAGATACTGCACTTACAAAAAACACAAAAAAGAGTACACAGGTCCTTCTGACCACAGGAGTCGATAGATCCTCTGACCGGTTTGTTTTAATGCTTACTGGAATCACTTTAAAATGTAAAAGAATCCCGATGCAGGTCGAGGTCAGTCCAGGAAAAATCTCATCAGGAACAAACGCACAGAGCCTCAAATTCAGTCGTGTGTCTGTGTGTATAGGATGCATGTGTTCCGAAAGCCAACGATAAAGAAGCTCTTTTCGCCATTGTATGCTGTTGAGCGGTTAGTATGGGTAGTTTTCTGTTTCTTCCCCAGCAAAGCATGCCATCCAGGTGCAGAGGAGCATGGCCAGCACAGCTCCGGCTCCCGTGCAGTAATGACGCCCAACCGATCTCACATAACCTATAGGAGGCATCAAACACACATTTAGCTTTCCAAATACAGGTTTGCAACTGGGAACATGTCATGAAAGAAATGACCATGAGTCAATAAACTAGTAAAAAACAAAGCTGGGCTTTTAAATACTTGACAATTTTATTCATTTCAACGTAATGTATGTCATATCAGAACCGCAGAATACTATTACTGATCTTTAGTACTCACAAATGACTAAACTGCTCGCACCAAAATCTCAGGTTCATCAACAGTGTTTCCAGGAGGAATGTCTTGGACTTTAGAGGGTGTCATGGTGGGGCAGTGGTAGACACAGTTGCCTCAGAGGAGAAGGTCGCTGGTCGAGCCATGGCTGGCTAAGTTGGCATTTTCTGTGTGAAGCCTGCATGTTCTCTTCCGGTGCTCTGGTTTCCCCACAAGTCCAAAGACATACGATAGGTGAATTGGGTAATTAGTTATTCTGTAGTAAAATCAGTATGTTTGGATGGATGTTTTCCCAGTGGCGGGTTCAGCTGAAGACCTGGATACTTGCTGTGTGTAAAACATGTGCTGGGATAGGTTGGTGGCTCATTCCGCTGTGGCGAATCCCAGTTAAAGGGACTATGCTCAACGAAAATGGATAACTTTCTAACCCCCAATTATATTATATGTATATATTAATTATTTGAATTTAACATTTGTTAAGTCCCTGACTCTTACTTTTGAAAGGTTCATAGGTTAATTTTTAGAGTCTACAAAAACTAATTAATCAGGGACTAATCATCTGGGAAGACTCACGTAGTGCAATTTAACCTTGTGTGAAAAGGACCAGAAAAATCTGAGTAAATGAACCCTTAAACCTTACATTTGACCCTTTCCTTTTAGAGCAAAAAAATATAAGCACAATTTAAAACGGATGACCAACCTGATGAATTTCTTTTAAAAATATTTTTCTTTTATCCTTTCGGAATGCATTAAACATGGTTCCCATTGGGTTTATAAAATGAGAAACAGCCCTGCCTCTGGATTGGATTGGTTTTGCTCACAACTACTGAAACTTTTTAGAATTTAAACACATTTTCAATCCTTAAACAAGTCTTAAAAACATTTATATGTTAAAGTTGCAGCAGTACTATTTCACGATTTAGTTTTGTAACCCCCCAGACTTTGATTAATGCTTGCTTCAATGTTAGGAATCATTAATGTGAGAATTTTAAAGGAGAAAGAGAGATAGATGAGGAGAGAGAGAGAGAGAGATTGAGAGGGAGAGAGAGCTGCCTCGGGAGAGAGAGGATGACTAGAGAGGAGAGAGAGGAGAGAGAGTAAGAGAGAGGGAGGGAGTTATCCGTCCCAGAGTTCGCGGGGTTTTCCCCGCAAAAAAAAAAAATTCAAACATATTTCTTTACAAGGATCTCATGTCCATGTAAGAAGCTGTGAAGTGATACCTCTCAACTACAAAAAAAAAAAGGATTTGGATCTTCCTCGGACCACTTACAAACTGATTTATCTTCTCTCGTCTCAGCCTGTTCTGCTCATTTGTAAGTTATTGCTAAGATGATGTCCTCACCAACAACCACTCAAATTTCTAACTAACCTCTGTGAAGACAAAAATGCATCTACTTTTCTTAACAACTTCCAACTCCAAATCGAAATTTATCTTATGACAGATGTTTTCATTATGAGGGTCCCAAACAATTAGCTGATAGGAAATTGTAGATCTCTATCCCTGGTGGAAATTTAGGCATTTACAACTGAGTTGTGTGAGGGTTGTGTTGTGCTCAGATAGAGTGCTGTGCAAGCTGAATGTTTGACACCCATTATTTAAACTATTGAGTAATTAAAGACACTCCGCGTATCATATATTCACATTATTTGGCCAAAACACAAACTGAATATGTATGATCTCTCAGCATTTAGTCTTGTAATGTCCAGCAGTTTGGTGACATGTCCTTTCCACCTCAGGTTTTTATTTTGATTTATATTCATCCCTCTAAGAATATATGTAAAAGCTCAATACACCTCCGTTTTGTTTTGATTCGATCTTATGTAAAAAAAAATCCAGAATGTGTTACACCACATCAATAAACTTACTAAAAAAACATGTAAAGTGTTGTAGTGTGCATGTGTCCCATTTCCATGTTGATGAGTCCCAAAACTCATGTAGCCTCAAAATAATGGCATATGTATGCTCTTTGTTTGAGGGATGGTGCAAGGAACATGGAAATCCTTTATTATTTATGAAATGCGATCATTGAGCTTTCTTTTATGGTGCATTCACTTCCGCTGGCTGTGACCGAGGGTGACTTCTATAATTGAATCCCTGAAAGATGATTATAGCTCATTTAAACACCCTCGCCTACAGATGCTTCAAAGTTTAGATTTTTTTGTTGTTGTTCATCTTCAACTTCAACTGACTTTTGGTCAGTTTTGTGCATTGTTGTTTAAACCTACATTTACATTTATGAATGTGGCAGATGCTTTTTCCAAAGTGACTTTGCAAATTGTTACAAAGCCAAAGTCTAACTCGAGTTGCTCCACTAGAAGTTGTATAAGCTGATTAATAACCAGAAATTTTTGTTCTTGTAAGATTGTGAGTGATCCTTGAGAGAAGGGTTTTTAGTGGTTAGCAGAATTTTGAAAGCGTTTCAGATTTTTTGTTTAAACGATGCCTTTCTGTGCCAACCAGTAAGGAATATATATTGCAGAAATGTATTTAGTGTTACTATGAGGGATTTATTATCGGATTACTTCCCCTTCATGCGCATGTTTAAAAATAATACACGTAAAATTCAGTTTTAATAATAAATACTAATCATAAAAAGAAATATGAAAGATTCATAATAAAACTGTACAATTGTACAGTTGTTGCGCAAACAAATTTAAATAAATTCAAAGTCATCGAGTAAACATTGCTAAAGCAATTATTTATGTTCAAGAAATCACAGAATTGGCACGTGATTGCACAGTTTTTGCACTCACAATCTCAGTTTGTATGTGCTTGCATTCTGTTGCATAGTTGCGATTCTAGTTTCATGTAAATGAAGGCTGGTTCTAGCATCACATTGGTCCAGCAGCTCTGACTGACAGCTCTTTAGTTTTTTAAAACTGAATTTCATGCATATTATTTTTAAATTGGCACATGCAATCATTTAGAAGGGATCCCATAATCCCATAGTTTCAAATCACTACTGTGATTGGTCGACACAGCATTCAATAATCGTAGTGGGCTCTTTAAAAAAAATCCTGATCAAAGCACCTCAAGTCTGAACAAATAAAGCAAACGTACCAAGATCAAACTGTCTGAGCTGTTACTGCAGGTCTGCTTGACCTCCTCACTGTCCCATCCTAAAGGATAGAGGGCACATCCAGATCCAATCAGCAAACCTGCAGCACACAAAACACATCACACATGACACAGTCAGCCAGCAGTAAACAAGAGCACATTGAAGCAGAGTGTGCACATTGAGAGAGAGAGGGAGGTTTGAGGGATCTCTTTAAAAATGACGTATAATGAAAAGCAATGTTTTGCACATTTTGTCATGGGTCTGACAGCTATTATTTATTCACAGTCAACAAAGCAGCACCATAGATTTCCGCCTCGTTTTGACACAGATACTTGATCACAAGCAAAAAACATACGCACACCTCCAGAGAGCCTATAAAAACCCCAAATCTCTTTTTCATCTAGGCTCACAATCCAAACACGCATGAAAATATGATAATGAATGCAGAAAGTAGCGCATTTCTAAACAAGTTCTTGGGAATTCTTTCATATTTCCTCTTTTATGTTCTTACCAATCAGCATAATAAACAGGCGTGTATTCCCAGCAGAAGCAATAAAGCTGTCCTCAATAGGCTCCTCCTTCCTGTTGAGCTTAAATCCTTTTCCTAATGAAAAGAGCCGTACGCTGCAGTCCCTGCCTTCATCTAACCCAAGTGCTTGTTTGGCAATTACAGTCTTTATAGGCCTTTTCATAGAGTAAACAAGTTATTGATATTGAATACTTTGAAATATCACCGTGGTAAAGAGGCTTGTCCATTGGTTAGTTGATGTGTGTTGTAGAACCGTCTTAAAAGTACCATAGTAATTAGTTTTCATTTTTACCTTCCATAGCATTTCAAAAATACTTACTCAAAAAAAGCCAACTCTTGGTGTTCATTGTACCTCTGCAATGAGGGCAGGCTTTGGATTTTTGTTATTATTACTTAATAAAAATGTAAGTCTGTGAGAATATGTTTTTCTAACGATTAAGTAATGCATTTTATTAATATTAAGAAAAGCTCTTAAATAATTTAATTAACATACAAGCTTTGTGGGAAAATTAATGAACAAAATGACTTAAACTAGTGGTTCTCATTATGTTTTGTGTATAACCCTACTATGAGGCACATTATTTAAAAAAAACTTTAATCTGAAATTGAAGTAATAGTAATATTATCAACTCGGATATATGTAATACAAATGTTAAAAAAATACAGAAAAAATACAGTATGTAATTTATGTCATTTTGTTCAAAAGTCTTGAGGTTTAATTATTAGATTATGCATCATGTTTCACGCATGCACTGTAAAAAAAGCATTGAACAAAATGTATTCTATACGCATGGGAGTTTTAAGATTGTCCCTTGTTATAGACATCCAAACTTCAAAGGAGTGTAATATCTATGAAGAAACAATTTAATTAAATAATAGCAGTACAGTGTGATCTATGTGGTCATGAGACGTCATATTTTCAAACAAGTAAAAACTATTATTTATGGAACTAGCAAGCAGAGGATTTAGGAAGCAACCATTGCTGGAAAGTTAAAACTAAAAAACCTTGTGGTATTAAGGTGGGCATGGGCATGTTTCAACTAAAATGTGCAAAAACCACCTTTAAATCCATTAACATCCTTTCCAAGAACAAAAAAATGCATTGGTGACCTTAAACACAATTGCTATTTGTTCTCCATGCTAAAGTACTAGAAATAGTACATTTATTTTAGTCTGAAGTTGAGTCACTCAGATAAAAAGCTGCCGGAGATTGTAATTGAAGAACATTTAGCATCCCTTGTCTTTGGTTGCCATTATGTGTGACCTATAAACATTTGGCTTTCTTTGTGTCTGGCTATAAATAAAGGGTGTGGGATCATCTCAGGTTGGAGAGATAATGAAAGGACAGAGAACTCAAAACAAAGAAAACTCCCAGATCAGAAAACCCCAGTAGCCATATTTATCTTTGCACTGAAGGTCTTCTACTTTGATGGAAAACTATCCTTAAAAATTAATGATTCGATTATGGCATTAGTACTCCGTCAATGTAGAAATGTTTTCTGTCAGATGTATCTAGTCTTTAATATTCTTCAAATGTCTCCTCTTCCCTGCATTCATTCAGCAGACCTGAAAACCTATTACACTTAACAGGTCCTAAAAATGATATCCTACTTCTGAGGCGTTAAGTATTGACAAAGAATACAAAATACATAGAAATGATGACTTTCAAGTACAGAAATGACGAGGAGACACTGATTGAGTTGAATGCGTATATTTTATATTCCTAGCCTCCATTCGCTTAATAAAAGCATTGTAAATCTTTCTGCCATTGAGCTTCATGATTTAGTCATCTGAAATTGTTTTTCACAGGTATCCTTGTCAGGATTCATAAAAGAGATTTCTTTATAGAGTTGAGACAGCAGATTTGTTGTGTGAAAGACAGGTTGCTATACTATTTCACGGTTAGAAATCATACTATGGCGAGACCCCCAATGAGCAAGTAAAGGGAAACCACTATTTAAATGATTATACAAATGACTGAAGTTTAGTCAGTCAAGAAAAACACAAAGGAGAATGTCCATTCAAATGTTGTCATTCATTTCTTTAGGAAGAAAAGTTTCTTGTTGTGTGTTAAAAATAGTGGGAAAGAAGTTAAATCAAGAGAAGGACTAAGTCTGTCTCTCGCTTCTCAGAGCCATTGTCTAGCTGGAGGAAAACATTTGGCAGCGATGGCTGAATGAAACTGACATTCGTAACTGTTGTGGCATTTCGGATCCTGAAGCTCAGAGCGTATCGATGCTTCAGTGGGTTTTAGACATTGACTGTATATAATATGGATGGTCTGTACATCACTCATAGGGTTTCATAAGTTTAAAAGAGGCTCAGAGTAAGTGTAGCAAGTAAATAAAACACATCCACAGAGAGGGAGAGAAGGCGTGTGTAGTGAAGGTTCTGATTGGTTTTTAATACGTTTACATCTCAATATATCTTAAATTTTTTTTTTTTTTTATAATTATTCCTCGTTAGAGTGTTCATGGAGGTCAAAACTAGTGATTTGAATCAAGAAACCTAATGGAGCCAGGGGTGGAAACATGTTCTATCAGTTTTCAAAAGTGGTCAGTTTTAACATTGTAGTGATGAGAACCTGCTCACGTCTGGAGTCTTAAGTTGGCCGGTCGAGGAGAGTTAAATCGCTTTCTATTAAGCATCTATGAGCATCGTGAGGGAAGGTGGGAGGTTGACCCTTGGTTTTAGCAAGTTTTGGTCTCGGCACACCTCCCAAAACAAATTTTGAGTGTTAGCTGTCTCAACTCAACTTCCAAAAGCTATAAAGCTTTTTTCATTCACTTCGACTGACGCGTGAATTCACGGTTCACAATAGCTCTACAAGTTCAGCCAGAATGCATTTTCGGAGTGAATTGTGCAACACATTTCCCATGGCTTCAAGATGAAAATGGAATATAGTGTTTCCTAACTGCACGTCTGAAAGCATTCAGGTCATTTAGCTACCATTTCTTCATTTGCATGTTACACATGTCATTCACTCACTCTCTACAGGAATTTCAAAAAATTAGTGTGAATGATGTATGTGGTTTATGCCAAAAGCTGCGTGACTCCCAGCAGTGAACAAGAAAACGGTATTTTTACTTCAGTAAGTTGTACACTGATCCCAAGATTCGTTCTGCAATATTCTTGAGGTTTAAGTGCTGATAATAAACATATGAGAGTTTCTGTGAGCTGTGTAACATAGCAGAAATAATGCTTCTTCAGAGATCGCAGAAAGTGTTTTTGGGGTTGGCTCATTGCAAAAAATACATTTTTGCAATTTCTAAAAAGGATTATTTCTGCTCAAACTGATTTTTTCACACCAATTTTTAGAAATTTCAGCAGAGAGCGAGTGTAAAACAAAGCCAAGGCCATTGCGGTTGGTATACCCGGAAGGACCTGCGGATGTTCTGAACAAAACGCAGAGAAGTAGTTGTGGAAGTATTTCACTTGCAATCGCTAGCATGTCATTAGTAGATAGTGATTAGTTAAATGGTGCTACTTTAAATTAGCTTAAATTAAACAGTGGGAATAACAGTAGAATTTTACATTAGAAATTGTTGTGGTTCAGTGAATGCAAGTAACAGTTCATTCGTACGCCAATGAAAATGATTCTTTCCTTTCATTTTAATCAACAGTCAAGACTATTAGCTTTTTCATTTTCTAGAGTTTTTACTTGTTAACTACTAAATCTGTTTTCAAAATTATTTTAACAAGTGTGCTGCTCTTTATTCATTTATTATTGATATTTTGAGAAGTTTTACAGTTCAAGAACAAACTTTGTTTTTCATTTAAAGTTTAACATTTCATTTTAAATATCATTCAACTCTATTTTGTGTTTTTTGCATTTTTAAAAGTTTACTTCTATACATAAATAATACCCCGAGTTTATGGTTTTATATAGTTATAAGTAAAACATCAAGTTAAAAAACAGCATTAAGTTTTCTTAGAATAATCGATTAATCGAAAAAAAAAAAATTATCGGCCAACTAATCGATTACAAAATAATCGTTAGTTGCAGCCCTAGTTTTGATGTCTTTAGTGAGAAAAGGGTAAAATTGAAATGTCTCCAACTGTACAGTATATCTTTAAAGAGCACAAGATTTCTACCGTTGTGCTTGTGGTTATGATTAGGTTTGCTATTCTAAGATTCTTGAGTTCCTTCTTGACTACTGCAGTGTGCGCAAAAAGAGGTATTTATCCCAAAAATGGTGTGGGAAAAACCGACAGTGATGAAGTGTGTTCAACGATGGAGACAAACTCACACACATATACTTGGAGAACAGTAACATGGATTCTCATGTTTTAAATGAATAGAAAAACCAAGCTCACCTTTAAAGCCATAATCCAGTTTTCATAGCTCATTAAACACGTTTGTCTTTCATTCCACTGAGACAACCGCGTCTAAGTTAACAGGCCATGTTGTCAAATTCAATCCTCTCTCTCTCTCTCTATCCTTCGTCTCTGCAACAGTCATTTCTCTGTAGATTACGGGTCTAGATCTCGGAGCTCTTCTCTCTGTCTCTTTCTCGATCGCTCTATCTCTCTCGGTCTCTCCTCTCTCTCTCCTTCTCTTCTACTCTCCTCCTCTCTCTCTCTTTGGCTCTCTCCCCCTCGCTATCTCCTTACAACAACAATGGAAGCAGTTTATTGGATTACTCAACGTTGATCAAATGCTTGGCAGCAAAAATTATGAAAATCTAAGTTTGATGTTTTTAAAGTCCCTTTGGTCTCAGCCGTAAGTGCTGATGGCTTTCATAACGTCACACAATTTAATTCCATGCCAGACTTCCATCCCGAATTAAGTCAAATGCATGTCTAAATTAAATGTAAAGGGCGCTGCCTATGTTGTGATAAATCCTCATATCATCAATCATGTCCTGCTCTGTCATACAATCTGGCACCGGACAGGAGAACTGTGTCAGACATGGAGCATCTCACTTCTGATGTGAGCATAAATCTGCCCCGCTTTATTAAAAATCCCTGGCAGCTCTGCAATGGCTTCTGATCGAGAAATATAAAGCAGATGCATTTCATCGCAGAGCTGAAAGCAGTGGAGAAAGCTATGTCATCGTTTTCAAGAAGTGCCAGGCGTCATCTGGTTCATATCAGCTTTGGGAGAAAGGTATGCTGTTGTATCACTCTTTCATGACCTGGATGAGCAGCACAAAGTCTGTGTCCTGCTCGCTGATGCCCACACACTCTCAATCTAGCTGGGAGGAAGAATAGCATCGCTCGGGCTAAAGAGAGCCTCTTGGCCCGATCATTTGTTAAGTGCTCAGACGCGTTCAGGCTCGCTACCGAATTCAGACAATGACCTTTTCCGCTTCTCAACTGCACCAGATCGTGCTTGTATGTTGAAAAGACACATCATTAGCAAACGTTCAACATGTGACTACATTTCAGTGGAGCCTAGCATTTACAGAAACGCTCCTCCTCGGTCGGTTCGCGCTGACAGGATTAGAACAATTACAGAGGAAACTCCATTAAGCTTTACAACAGGGTTTGATGAAAAACAGTGATTATCGGAAAGAGCTGATCTTGATATTTCTAAACCATGATGCGACTTTTCCTGTAATGTTTGCCAATGGTGCTAAATGAGAAAAACAGATCATCAATAACCTCTAATTAGCCGTTTTGGGTTCTTACACACAGGATCTATGCCACTTCACATTCTAGCAGAGAAAACTTCAATTCTCTTACTGCCAAAAACTCAAAAGTCACGCCAATGTTTCAAAAGAGAAGTAAGCGCAAGTGTTTTTAAAGTGATGACATTAACAGTTAGAATATAATGTCTTTGATTGTTTTTCTTCTTTTTTTTAATAGACTTAAATGAGCTTTCCTTACATTTCTCAAAGCTGAGCAGTTTTTAAATTATTGTATAACTTTATTCGTATGCCTATTTTAAGGATAGTACAGATATTGTAGTGCTAATCCAAACAGCATTACATTTATCTGTCAAGAAATATATTTAAACTGTATTAAAATGAGAAGTAGCGGAGAAGTCCGATATGGGCAGTTGTGAGACTGCCTGATGGCCAGAGGGGGCTCTAGTGAGCAATCCATGAACTTGGCATACTCTGTGCATGCACCTACATCATGAAGATAAAGTGAAGCAGAAGCCATTGAACTCTTGAGTTTAGACTGCGTCATAAGGAGTATAATGAAAAATGAAGACACACAGTTTGTAAGTTTACAATGGAAGGTCCCCAGCAAAAGAGATACCAGCTGATGATGGATGACCAGAACTTTGAGTGGAGAAAAAAATGTGTGCTATGAGAACATACAGCAAACTCGAGTCTACATTGTTTGAGTAGTGTGTAACTTTATGATGAATATTCCAGTAAAGTTGTGATTACAATTTAAGTCTAATATTTCATTTAAATACCTCCCGCTGGATGTTAAACACTGAATTGTTTCTTGCATTATAAAATCAGGTCCATTTTTGCCCCAATATAGTCCAAAATATCAAATTTCATCTCACTGAAACAAGAAGCATTATTCCAGCTGTCCGAACCAGCAAGGTGGCGCAGAGCCAAACAGTTCATTTCACACACTACTTAATTGGTTTTATGTTGTAAATATAGTTCCTTGCAATTTAAGTGTGTCATTAAAAGGATGCATTTGTTCAAGTTATATTTCATTTTGATGGATGGTTAAGGTGGTGTCAGATATACAAACCAGCACCAACAGGATGCTCGCTTGTGTTGCAATCTTTGCCCCGTTTCTGTTCAACCTATGTGCAGTATTCGACAATCTAGGAATGAAGAGTTAATATGTAGACCCCTGACTTTGTCAAAAATCCACCCTCAGAAAAACATTTTCAGATACCAAAAGGTTACATCATAGAAACTTTCGATTTTTTGCAATGTGACCTCAGGCAGAATACTCGTGGCACAATTTTTGGGGTTTTGCATCACCAAGACCAACTTAAATGCAGGCGCTGGAGAAGATGTTCTTTTATAAAAAAGCTACAGGATGATGCTCAGAGAAATCGTTAATAAAACATTAGCAGAATTTACTAATAAAGTTGGCTCTGAACTACTCCGCTGTGATTTTACAGTGATTTCATTCTGACTTACTCTGACCTTTAATATATTCTGCTGTTATCAGTGCATTCTGGGGACATAGTTCCATCTTCTGCGGCTGCTTGTCACATCGGAGTCACATTTCGTTCACACAGGAGACGGACAGCATACTATTAGTAATGTGAAAGAACACACAAAAAAAAGATTTTACACAAAACAAATTCAGCGCTAAACCTCCAGTCTTAACGTAACCTTTAGTACCCCTGCTCAGAATATAAACCCTGTGTTTTCTTTTAAAACGTGCTACCTCTAGGGGTTTACCTTAAAACAAGGGTCTCAAACACAATTCCTGGAACAGTTGAGTTCAAACCTGAACTAAACACCCTCTGGCCATGCTAATTAAGGCTTGTTTCAAGCAAGAGTGGCTGGAATAAAAACTGTGCGGGGCTTGGGCCCTCCAGAAAGTCATTTTGAGACCCCTTCTTTCAAAGCTGTTCAAATAAATTAGGCAACAATTCTTGATAATGATAATATGTTAAATAAATGTAATTTAATCAATGGCAAATAATTTGAATACGTTTTTATTTTACACATAGGGTGAAATATAATTGACACATATGCATTGTGTGTTCTAAGCTGTAAATATGAAACTAAAGTAATACATTATCAAATTTGACACCAAACAAAAATACAGTCCGTATATTGACGAATATTAATATGTATTAATGCAATGAAGACAATAAAGGGACAGCTCACCAACAAGATTTGATTGGCTGCCATTTGCCTCACACCCCAATTTCTCACGTAGCTACTTTTTGGGAAAGCATGAAACTTTTACCTGGGAAGCCATCAGAAGCTACACATATCTTCAGAGCAAATCAAATACAAATAAAATACAGGTTACATGAAAATAGCTGGCCTCTGATGACAACTTTATCCCTTTTAAAGCTAACGAAATGAATGAATGAATGCGTAAATAAAATAGGTTAATAATATAACACACTATACCAAAATGCAAAAAAAAAACCAATTCATCAAGAATACTGCACTTACAAAAAACACAAAAAAGAGTAACACAGGTCCTTCTGACCACAGGAGTCGATAGATCCTCTGACCGGTTTGTTTTAATGCTACTACTGGAATCACTTTAAACTGTAAAAGAATCCCGATGCAGGTCGAGGGTCAGTCACAGGAAAAATCTCATCAGGAAACAAACGCACAGAGCTCACCTTCAGTCGTGTGTCTGTGTGTATAGGATGCATGTGTTCCGAAAGCACAACGATAAAGAAGCTCTTTTCGCCCATTTGTATGCTGTTGAGCGGTTTAGTATGGGTAGTGTTTCTGTTTCTTCTCCCAGCAAAGCATGCCATCCAGGTGCAGAGGAGCCATGGCCAGCACAGCTCCGGCTCCCGTGCAGTAATACGCCCAACCGATCTCACATGACCTATAGGAGGCATCAAACACACATTTAGCTTTCCAAATACAAGGTTTGCAACTGGGAACATGTCATGAAAGAAATGCACCATGAGTCAATAAACTAGTAAAAAACAAAGCTGGGCTTTTAAATACTTGACATATTTTATTCATTCAACGTAATGTAGTGTCATATCAGCACCTCGAATACTATACTGCTCTTTTAGTACTACAAATGACTAACTGCTCCAAAATCTCGAGTTCATAACAGTGTTTCCAGGAGGAATGTCTTGGACTATTATAGGGTGTCATGGTGGGGGCAGTGGGTAGCACAGTTGCCTCAGAGGAGAAGGTCGCTGGTTCGAGCCATGGCTGGCTAAGTTGGCATTTCTGTGTGAAGCCTGCATGTTCTCTTCCGGGTGCTCTGGTTTCCCCCACAAGTCCAAAGACATACGATAGGTGAATTGGGTAATTAGTTATTCTGTAGTAAAATCAGTATGTTTGGATGGATGTTTTCCCAGTGGCGGGTTACAGCTGGAAGGACCTGATCTGCTGTGTAAAACATGTGCTGGATAGGTTGGTGGCTCATTCCGCTGTGGCGATCCCAGTTAAAGGGACTATGCTCAACAGAAAATGGATAACTTTCTAACCACCCCCAATTATATTATATGTATATATTAATTATTTGAATTTAACATTTGTTAAGTGCCCTGACTCTTACTTTTGAAAGGTTCATAGGTTAATTTTTAGAGTCTACAAAAACTAATTAAGTCAGGGACTAATCATCTGGGAAGACTCACGTAGTGCAATTTAACCTTGTGTGAAAAGGACCAGAAAAATCTGAGTAAATGAACCCATTAAACATTACATTTGACCCTTTTCCCTTTTAGAGCAAAAGAATATAAGCACAATTTAAAACCGGGTTATGACCAACCTGAGATTTCTTTTAAAAATATTTTCTTTATCCTTTAGGAATGCATTAGAACATGGGTCCCATTGGGTTTATAAAATGAGAAAACAGCCCTGCCTCTGGATTGGATTTGGTTTTGCTCACAACTACTGAAACTTTTTAGAATTTAAAACACATTTTCAATCCTTAAACAAGTCTTAAAAACATTTATATTGTTAAAGTTTGCAGCAGTACTATTCACGATTTAAGTTTGTACCCCCCAGACATTTGATTAATGCTTGCTTCAATGTTAGGAATCATTAATGTGAGAATTTTTAAAGGAGAAAGAGAGATAGATGGAGAGGAGAGAGAGGAGAGAGAGAGGGCAGAGAGAGGGAGAGCGAGAGAGAGGGAGAGAGAGGGAGAGAGAGAGAGAGATGGAGAGAGAGAGAGAGAGAGGGAGGGGATAGAGGGTTTTTCCCCCGCAAAAAAAAAAATTCAAACATATTTCTTTACAAGGATCTCATGTCCCTGTAAGAAGCTGTGAAGTGATACCTCTCAACTACAAAAAAAAAAGGATTTGGAGCTTCCTCGGACCACTTACCAACTGATTATCTTCTCTCGTCTCAGCTGTTCTTGCTCATTTGTAAAGTTATTGCTAAGATGATGTCCTCACCAACAACCACTCAAATTTCTAACTAACCTCTGTGAAGACAAAAATGCATCTACTTTTCTTTAACACTTCCAACTCCAAATCGAAATTTATCTTATGACAGATGTTTTCATTATGAGGGTCCCAAACAATTAGCTGAATAGGAAATTGTAGATCTCTATCCCTGGTGGACAATTTAGGCATTTTACAACTGAGTTGTGTGAAGGGTTGTGTTGTGCTCAGATAGAGTGGCTGTGCAAGCTGAATGTTTGACACCCATTATTTAAACTATTGAGTAATTAAAGACACTCCGCTATCATATATTCACATTATTTGGCCAAAACACAACTGAATATGTATGATCTCTCAGCATTTAGTCTTGTAATGTCCAGCAGTTTGGTGACATGTCCTTTCCACCTCAGGTTTTTAGTTTGATTTATATTCATCCCTCTTAAGAATATATGATAAAAGCTCAATACACCTCCGTTTTGTTTTGATTCGATCTTATGTAAAAAAAATCCAGAATGTGTTTACACACATCAATAAACTTACTAAAAAAACATGTAAAATGTGTTTGTAGTGTGCATGTGTCCCATTTCCATGTTGATGAGTCCCAAAACTCATGTAGCCTCATACAATTAATGGCATATGATGCTCTTTGTTTGAGGGATGGTGCAAGGAACATGGAAATCCTTTATTATTTATGAAATGCGATCATTGCAGCCTTTCTTTTATGGTGCATTCACTTCCGCTGGCTGTGACCGAGGGTGTACTTCTATAATTGAATCCCTCTGAAAGATGATTATAGCTCATTTTAAACACTCCTCGCCTACAGATGCTTCAAAGTTTAGATTTTTTTGTTGTTGTTCATCTTCAACTTCAACTGACTTTTGGTCAGTTTTGTGCAGGTGTGTTTTAAACCTACATTTACATTTATGAATGTGGCAGATGCTTTTGTCCAAAGTGACTTTGCAACTTGTTACAAAGCCAAAGTCTAACTCGAGTTGCTCACACTAGAAGTTCTATAAGCTGATTAATTAACCAGAAATATTTTGTTCTTGTAAGATTGTGAGTGATCCTTGAAGAGAAGGGTTTTTAGTTGGTTAGCAGAATTTTGAAAGCGTTTTCAGATTTTTTGTTAAAACGATGCCTTTCTGTGCCAACCAGTAAGGAATATATATTGCAGAAATGTATTTAGTGTTACTATGAGGGATTTATTATCGGATTACTTCCCCTTCATGCGCAGGTTTAAAAATAATACACGTAAAATTCAGTTTTAATAATAAATACTAATCATAAAAAGAAATAATGAAAAGATTCATAATAAACTGTACAATTGTTACAGTTGTTGCGCAAACAAATTTAAATAAATTCAAAGTCATCTGAGTAAACATTGCTAAAGCAATTATTTATGTTCAAGAAATCACAGAATTGGCACGTGATTGCACAGTTTTTGCACTCACAATCTCAGTTTGTATGTGCTTGCATTCTGTTGCATAGTTGCGATTCTAGTTTCATGTAAATGAAGGCTGGTTCTAGCATCACTATTGGTCCAGCAGCTCTGACTGACAGCTCTTTAGTTTTTAAAACTGAATTTCATGCATATTATTTTTAAATTGGCACATGCAATCATTTAGAAGGGATCCCATAATCCCATAGTTCAAATCACTACTGTGATTGGTCGACACAGCATTCAATAATCGTAGTGGGCTCTTTAAAAAAAATCCTGATCAAAGCACCTCAAGTCTGAACAAATAAAGCAAACGTACCAAGATCAAACTGGTCTGAGCTGTTACTGCAGGTCTGCTTGACCTCCTCACTGTCCCATCCTAAAGGATAGAGGGCACATCCAGATCCAATCAGCAAACCTGCAGCACACAAACACATCACACATGACACAGTCAGCCAGCAGTAAACAAGAGCACATTGAAGCAGAGTGTGCACATTGAGAGAGAGAGGGAGGTTTGAGGGATCTCTTTAAAAATAGACGTATAATGAAAAGCAATGTTTTGCACATTTTGTCATGGGTCTGACAGCTATTATTTATTCAACAGTCAACAAAGCAGCACCATTAGATTTCCGCCTCGTTTGACACAGATACTTGATCACAAGCAAACACATACGCACACCTCCAGAGAGCCTATAAAAACCCAAATCTCCTTTTCATCTAGGCTCACAATCCAAACACGCATGAAAATATGATAATGAATGCAGAAAGTAGCGCATTTCTAAACAAGCTTCTTGGGAATTCTTTCATATTTCCTCTTTTATGTTCTTACCAATTCAGCATAAATAAACAGGCGTGTAATTCCCAGCAGAAGCAATAAAGCTGTTCCTCAATATGGCTCCTCCTCTCCTGTGAGCTTGAAATCCTTTTCCTAATGAAAAGAGCCGTACGCTGCAGTCCCTGCCTTCATCTAACCCAAGGCTTGTTGGCAATTACAGTCTTTATAGCCTTTTCATAGAGTAAACAAAGTTATTGATATTTGAATACTTTGAAATATCACCGTGGTAAAGAGGGCTTGTCATTGGATAGTTGATTGTTGTGTGGTAGCAACCGTCTTAAAAGTACCATAGTAATTAGGTTTTCATTTTTTAACCTTCCATAGCATTTCAACAAAATGACTTACTCAAAAAAAGCCAACTCTTGTGTGTTCATCTGTACCTCTGCAATGAGGCGCAGGCTTTGGATTTTTGATTATTATTACTTAATAAAAACTGGTAAGTCTTGTGAGAAATTATGTTTTTCATAACGATTAATGTAAATGCATTTTTATTAATATTAAGAAAAGCTCTAAAATTCATAATTTAACAATACAGAGCTTTGTGGGAAAATTAATGAACAAAATGACTTAAACTAGTGGTTCTCATTATTGTTGTTTGTGTATAACCCTACTATGAGGCACATTATTTAAAAAAAACTTTAATCTGAAATTGAAGTAATAGGTAATATTATCAACTCGGATTACTGTACATACCAAATGTTAAAAAAAATACAGAAAAAATACAGTATGTAATTTATGTCATTTTGTTCAAAAGTCATTGAGGTTTAATTATTAGATTATGCATCATGTTTCACGCATGCACTGTAAAAAAAGCATTTGAACAAAATGTATTCATATACAGCATGGGAGTTTTAAGATTGTCCCTTGTTATTAGACATCCAAACTTCAAAGGAGTGTAATATCTATGAAGAAAACCAATTTAATTTAAAATAATTAGCAGTACAGTGTGATCTATGTGGTCATGAGACGTCATATTTTCAAAACAAGTAAAAACTATTATTTATGGAACTAGCAAGACAGGAAGGATTTAGGAAGCAACCATTGCTGGAAAGTTTAAAACTAAAAAACCTTGGGTATTAAGGTTGGGCATTGGGCATGTTTCAACTAAAAATGTGCAAAAACCACCTTTAAATCCATTAAACATCCTTTCCAAGAACAAAAAAATGCATTGGTGACCTTAAACACAATTGGCATATTTGTTCTCCATGCTAAAGTACTAGAAATAGTACATTTATTTTAGTCTGAAGTTGAGTCACTCAGATAAAAAGCTGCCGGAGATTGTAATTGAAGAACATTTTAGCATCCCTTGTCTTTGGTTGCCATTATGTGTGACCTATAACATTTGGCTTTCTTTGTGTCTGGCTATAAATAAAGGGTGTGGGATCATCTCAGGTTGGCAGAGATAATGAAAGGACAGAGAACTCAAAACAAAGAACACTCCCAGATCAGAAAACCCCAGTAGCCATATTTATCTTTGCACTGAAGGCTCTTCTACTTTGATGGAAAACTATCCTTAAAATTAATGATTCGATTATGGCATTAGTACTCCGTCAATGTAGAAATGTTTTCTGTCAGATGTATCTAGTCTTTAATATTCTTCAAATGTCTCCTCTTCCCTGCATTCATTCAAGCAGACCTGAAAACCTATTACACTTTAACAGGTCCTAAAAATGATATCCTACTTCTGAGGCGTTAAGTATTGCAAAAGAATACAAAATACATAGAAATGATGACTTTCAAGTACAGAAATGACGAGGAGACACTGATTGAGTTGAATGCGTATATTTTAATATTCCTAGCCTCCATTCGCTTAATAAAAGCATTGTAAATCTTTCTGCCATTGAGCTTCATGATTTAGTCATCTGAAATTGTTTTTCACAGGTATGCCTTGTCAGGATTCATAAAAGAGATTTCTTTATAGAGTTGAGACAGCAGATTTGTTGTGTGAAAGACAGGTTGCTATACTATTTCACGGTTAGAAATCATACTATGGCGAGACCCAATGAGCTAAGTAAAGGGAAACCACTATTTAAATGATTATTACAAATGACTGAAGTTTAGTCAGTCAAGAAAAACACAAAGGAGAATGTCCATTCAAATGTTGTCATTCATTTCTTTAGGGAAGAAAAGTTTCTTTGTTGTGTGTAAAAATAGTGGGAAAGAGAAGTTAAATCAAGAGAAGGACTAAGTCTGTCTCTCAGCTTCTCAGAGCCATTGTCTAGCTGGAGGAAAACATTTGGCAGCGATGGCTGAAGTGAAACTGACATTTCGTAACTGTGTGTGGCATTTCGGATCCTGAAGCTCAGACGTATCGATGCTTCAGTGGGTTTTAGACATTGACTGTATATAATATGGATGGTCTGTAACATCACTCATAGGTTTCATAAGTTAAAAGAGGCTCAGAGTAAGTGTAGCAAGTAAATAAAAACACATCCACAGAGACGGGAGAAGGCTGTAGTGAAGGTGTCTGATTGGTTTTTAATACGTTTACATCTCAATATATCTTAAATTTTTTTTTTTTTTTATAATTATTCCTCGTTAGAGTGTTCATGGAGGTCAAAACTAGTGATTTGAATCAAGAAACCTAATGGAGCCAGGGGTGGAAACATGTTCTATCAGTTTCAAAGTTGGTCAGTTTTAACATTGTAGTGAATGAGAACCTGCTCACGTCTGGAGTCTTAAGTGGCCGGTCGAGGAGTTAAATCGCTTTCTATTAAGCATCTATTAAGCATCGTGAGGGAAGGTGGGAGGTTGACCCTTGGTTTTAGCAAGTTTTTGGTCTCGGCACACCTCCCAAAACAAATTTTGAGTGTTCAGCTGTCTCAACTCAACTTCCAAAAGCTATAAAAGCTTTTTTCATTCACTTCGACTGCCAGTGAATTCACGGTTCACAATAGCTCTACAATGTCAGCCAGAATGCATTTTCGGAGTGAATTGTGCAACACATTTCCCATGGCTTCAAGATGAAAATGGAATATAGTGTTTCCTAACTGCACGTCTGAAAGCATTCAGGTCATTTAGCTACCATTTCTTCATTTGCATGTTACACATGTCATTCACTCACTCTCTACAGGAATTTCCAAAAATTAGTGTGAATGATGTATGTGGTTTATGCCAAAAAAGCTAGCGTGACTCCCAGCAGTGAACAAGAAAACGGTATTTTTTACTTCAGTAAAGTTGTACACTGATCCACAGATTCGCTTCTGCTCAATATCTTGAGGTTTAAGTGCTGATAATAAACATATGAGAGTTCTGTGAGCTGTGTAACATAGCAGAAATAATGCTTCTTCAGAGATCGCAGAAATGTGTTTTTGGGGTTGGCTCATTGACAAAAATACATTTTTGCAATTTCTAAAAAGGATTATTTCTGCTCAAACTGATTTTTCACACCAATTTTTAGAAATTTCAGCAGAGAGCGAGTGTAAAACAAAGCCAAGGCCATTGACGTTGGTATACCCGGAAGGACCTGCGATGTTCTGAACAAAACGCAGAAGTAGTTGTGGAAGTATTTCACTTGCAACTCGCTAGCATGTCATTAGTAGATAGTGATTAGTTAAATGGTGCTACTTTAAATTAGCTTAAATTAAACAGTGGGAATAACAGTAGAATTTTACATTTAGAAATTGTTGTGGTTTTCAGTGAATGCAAGTAACAGTTCATTCGTACGCCAATGAAAATGATTCTTTCCTTTCATTTTAATCAACAGTCAAGACTATTAGCTTTTTCATTTTCTAGAGTTTTTACTTGTTAACTACTAAATCTGTTTTCAAAATTATTTTTTAACAAGTGTGCTGCTCTTTATTCATTTATTTATTGATATTTTGAGAAGTTTTACAGTTCAAGAACAAACTTTGTTTTTCATTTAAAGTTTAACATTTCATTATTAAATATCATTCAACTCTATTTGTGTTTTTTGCATTTTTAAAAGTTTACTTCTATACATAAATAATACCCCGAGTTATGGTTTTATATAGTTATAAGTAAAACATCAAGTTAAAAACAGCATTAAGTTTTCTTAGAATAATCGATTAATCGAAAAAAAAAAAATTATCGGCCAACTAATCGATTATCAAAATAATCGTTAGTTGCAGCCCTAGTTTTGATGTCTTTAGTGAGAAAAGGGTAAAAATTGAAATGTCTCCAAACTGTACAGGACTATCTTTAAAGAGCACAAGATTTCTACCGTTGTGCTTGTGTTTATGATTAGGTTCTTGCTATTCATAAGATTCTTGAGTTCCTTCTTGACTACTGCAGTGCTGCAAAAAAGAGGTCTTTTTATCCCAAAAATGGTGTGGAAAAACCGACAGTGATGAAGTGTGTTCAACGATGGAGACAAACTCACACACATATACTTGGAGAACAGTAACATGGATTCTCATGTTTTAAATGAATAGAAAAACCAAGCTCCACCTTTAAAGCCATAATCCAGTTTTCATAGCTCATCTAAACACAGTTTGTCTTCATTCCACTGAGACAACCGGCCGTCTAAATGTTAACCAGGCCATGTTGTCAAATTCAATCCTCTCTCTCTCTCCCTCTCTCTCCCTCTCTCTCTGTCTCTCTCTCCCTCTCTCTTTTCTCTCTCTCTCTCTCTCTCTCTGTCTCTCTCTCCCCCCTCTCTCTTTCTCTTCTCTCTCTGTCTCTCTCTCCTTCTCCCTCTCTCTTTCTCTTCTCTTCTCTCTCTCCCTCTATCTCTCTTCCTCGTCTTTCTCTCTCTCTCTCTCTCCCTTTCTCTTCTCTCTCTCTCCCTCTCTCTCTCTCTCTGTCTCTCTCTCCCCCTCGCTCTCTCTCTCCCTTACAACAACAATGGAAGCAGTTATTGGATTACTCAAACGTTTGGATCAAATGCTTGGCAGCAAAAATTATGAAAATCTAAGTTTGATGTTTTATAAAGTCCCTTTGGTCTCAGCCGTAAGTGCTGATGGCTTTCATAACGTCACACAATTTAATTCCATGCCAGACTTCCATCCCGAATTAAGTCAAATGCATGTCTAAATTAAATGTAAAGGGCGCTGCCTTCAATGTTTGATAAATCCTCATATCATCAATCATGTCCTGCTCTGTCATACAATCTGGCACCGGACAGGAGAACTGTGTCAGACATGGAGCATCTCACTTCTGATGTGAGCATAAATCTGCCCCGCTTTATTAAAAATCCCTGGCAGCTCTGCAATGGCTTCTGATCGAGAAATAAAAGCCAGATGCATTTCATCGCAGAGCTGAAAGCAGTGGAGAAAGCTATGTCATCGTTTTCAAGAAGTGCCAGGCGTTCATCTGGTTCATATCAGCTTTGGGAGAAAGGTTATGCTGTTGTATCACTCTTTCATGACCTGGATGAGCAGCACAAAGTCTGCTGTCCTGCTCGCTGATGCCCACACACTCTCAATCTAGCTTGGAGAGGAAGAATAGCATCGCTCGGGCTTAAAGATGAGCCTCTTGGCCCGATCATTTGTTAAGTGCTCAGACGCGTTCAGCTCGCTACCGAATTCAGACAATGCTTTTCCGCTTTGATAAATATCTCTGCTGACTTAGTCAAACTGCAGTATGTGTTCGCCAGCCAATACAGACATAACATTTATCACTGCTTTACTTTCAGTTAGGAACCCGGAAGAGTGGTGTTTTAGTAGTATGGTTTTATGCAACATTTGAAACTTAAAATAAATTAAAAAAAACGTCACAGTTTGTTGTTCTAATCTTATCTAAAACCTTTCAATCATTTAGAGAACTTTTCCTGAGTAGAAATATTTGCATGCTAACACTAAACCAATTTAAAGGCCTACAACTAGAAATTAAAACCTTTTTAGGCCCTTTTAGGCCCAAAACGAGTCAAGTTTCATTTAAACATACAATTCAGGTTTTTCATAATAAATGTCATATAAAACTCTACGTTTGGGGGCCTTGCCCTTTTTAAGGGGGTGTGTTTCTTTTATGTTATTGTAACCATTTTGTTTAAAAAGTTAATACTTTCTCAGTGGAGTGAAACAGAATAACAGGTTGTTGGATTGCTTTTAGGTAATTTTGTGTAAAAACTTGTTTATGCATATAGTCGATATGCAATCACCAAAACAACAACGGAGCTGTATTTGCAATTACTAAAGAAAAAATGTACATCCAAAAAGCAGAAATGTTCTTTTTCCACTGACAACAGCTGAAGATTCAGGACATTTTGAGGCTGATTCTCTGCTCCTGATTGAAATCCACCAAATGTACGCCTCATATAAACACAGAAATTCTGAGGAACTTTTTTTTTTTACTTATATTTACACAATAAACAGTATTTACAATAACCAAATTCTTGAGAATTGTTTACTTATTTTGGCCATTTCTTGGACAGTGCCTAGTCACAAAATGCCTTAGATTAAACCTTTGCTAAAAGTAAAATTTTTACTAGATTAATATCTTGATGAAATGAAACCACTCTTATGAATGAACTTCATGGACACATTATAATCAACTTGTGCTGTCAATCGATTAAAAAATATATTTAATCACATGTTCATTTTAATCACAATTAAATATGATCAACCGTGTTTGATTTGGTTGCAGAATTGGCTATTAAGAGTTCTAATGGATTGAGGAAAACCTAAAATAAAAATCAATGTTAACTTCTCTAAAATATTTGAGGACTGAAGCAAAGTTACTTCCTTCACCTTCTTTCCAAGGAGACTGACAATAAAAACAGACTTAAAGTTAGTCTGTGAGAATTGTCCCTGAACTTCAGAACACAGAATCAGAACAGCTCATTCTTTCTTTAGTTTTAGACAGTTTCTAAACCCTCAGAAGAGCATCTGGACTTAAACTGTCTTAAACTTTTTGTACAAATCCAAACTTTGAACTTAAGTGAGGTTCCTTAATTCTCAGGAATTCTCAGTAAAAGAAAACAGGCGAATGTTATATATTAACTAAATATATAAAACAGAAATATAAAGCTAAATGTCTGCTTAATTTGTCCATGCAGGAACATCATTCCTGCATGAATATTTGATGAGGGCTTTGCACCAGTACATGGTTTTTATTTATTTTATTTAAAAGTAAGTATGAGGATTCAAAAGCATCCTCAGCTTCTCCTCTGCAGCCCTTCTGTGTCTCTTCTGCCAAGCACACCACATGGTCAGTCAGAGGAGCATCAGTCTGTGCTTGAAGCTGTGAGTGTTGACGTATGCTCCGCGTCTTCGACTCTCAATATAAATGTGTTAGGATGAGCCGAGCAGAGTGTGTGGACTACTCGAGTTACCTTGTGTTATCACGAATCCTTCAACTCTTTATCAAAATTCTACATTAAGTAGAATCGAGAGATAGGTGAGATTTTTTTTGACAAATTTTGTACATGGATTATTTGTCACTCTTTCCTGACACATTTATTTGCTGAACTCAGCAGCTGAAGACACAGGAGAACGATAGACAAGTTTTGAGCAGCTGCCCTCAGTACAGCGTGAGCACCGGGTCAAAGATGAGAGGCCACAGTCAACAGGTCGACAGCAGCAAAGCAAGTCTGGACAAAACCCTCTCGTGTTCTCCTGAGCAAGCGCTTCTGAGAGTGAGCTTTCCACGTGGTGTGCCATTCTAATCCAAACAGTTGACAAAATGCAGATATAATAATCGATGGCATTTTATCTTTTTAAGTTTCCCTGCTTTCTACTCTTTCAATCAACCACAAATTTTACAGTTGAACAACAATTAGATAGCAATCGTTGAGTATTTATAGTTAGTTTGCTCTTTTGTTTCAAATGATATGTTCAGAAGTTGAGTTGTACTGTTTAGTTGAATTAGAGCATCAAATAAAGATAGGTTCGCTGACAGATACATTTGCTGACTGACTTTTTAGATTAAAAACAGTAATCATATGCTGATTATTTTTGATTACTTTTTTGCTAATGAACCTGTAGCAGTCTGCATTTCTTTATTATGTTTTAGTAACTAAACAAAATATAAACACAGCATTTACTAAAACATAACGTTTCTGAGAGAGAGAGAGAGAGAGAGAGAGAGAGAGAGAGAGAGAGAGAGAGAGAGAGAGAGAGAGAGAGAGAGATGAGAGAGAGAGAGAGAGAGACATTGTTGATCAGTGAGACCAGAGCAGCGTTTAGGATTGTATCCATAAACAAGTGGCTCTCAGAAGGAATGAGCGTTGTGGTAAGATGAACTCAGAACAAGACGTGGTAGAGTGCTGCTTCTCCCATTTACAGCAAAGGCAAGGTAAAGTCTTTTTAAGAATAAACTGTCCCTGTGTGCTCGCGGCGATCGGAAGCCTAAACCAGTGGCCATAAACTTCCCCTGAAGCCAGTGCACTTTACAAACATCTCACCCAGGAACTCTCATTTAAAACATTGAATTTGTTGTTTCGACCTAAATTTTTTCTTGAATTTATATGATGGAATTGAAGTTGTACTGATACATTTATAATGAATGATTTTGAAATGATGAAGATATTGCGTTTTTGGGATGTACTTGAGTTTATTAGATTTTTTGTGGTGAACTAACAATAATAATATGTCAAAATAGTTAAACTGATTGACAACAATAGTTGTTTTTTTTATTAAAATTATTTTAAGAACTCATGATCACTCTTAACTATTATTTGATGGTAGTGGTTAATGTTATAATTGTCAGGGTTTTGGCCGTCGCGGCTGTCTGTATTTCTCTATCCACTCCCTTCTGTCTCTGATCACGCGTTCTCTGTCTCACTGTGTTTTCCCTTGTCTTCGGCACTTTCCCTCTTTGGTTTTCCAGCCTGTCATGTGACTCCCTCGCGCTTCCCTGATAGGCTGTTGTATCGCCTGCGTGTTTATGTTCTCTGTTCACCTTTGTGGCTTGTTGCATCTGTCTTTGCCCCGTGTCTAGTTTGTCTTTCGTCCCTTCAGCTGTCTTCCCGCACGCCTCACTTATTAGTCTCCCTTTTTAAACCCCTGTGTTTGTTCTGTTCTTCACGGGTGCATTAATTGTCTTTGTGTGCGTTTACCTAGGCGCTAGTCAATGTGATATCTGGTTAGTTATTTTGTTAATATGTTTCTGTTCCAGTGATCTGTGTCATTTATGTTCTTTGCCAAGTTTTGCCCCCTCGTGGGTCCTTTGTTTTAGCCATCTCTTTCTTTTGCTTTATTCTATAATAAAAGAGCTTCTCATGTCAGGCTGTCTCTGCGTATGAGATCAATCCTTCAACGTACACTCCAGATCATGACAATAATGTTCTCCATAACAAACAGCATTGCTCAGTCTTTCAAAATTATTTTCTCACAACTTCTTAGTGTCTTGCTCATTTTACATAAAGTATAGTTTCTTATCAGTGTTGAAGCTTCCGTTTCATTCGGATAGCAATGAATTATAATTCATGTTGTCAGATCGCTATATTTGTGATGTCACTAACAACAGCCCCCACCCACAAGTCTTGAAAGAGACTTCCAAGCAGCATCACTTCACTCCTAGTCATTTCTGAGGGGGATAAGTGTGATATTTCTCAGACACAGAGTAGTGCATACTAATAGCTAAGGTAAGTGATGGCATTTTGTTAATTAAAACTGCTGTACATGACAGAAGGAGCGGAATACACAGTAAATCAGCTAAGACTGATTTAAAGGGTCAGCTTGAATCCTTCTGAATAACTGAGCTACCTTTCTCTTTGTACATTTTTTTTTTACAATTTCAACATTCCGTAAATACCTCAAAGAGTCATATCAACCTTTAAATAAACATACATTAACATTTCTCCTATATTTTGAAACATAACGTTGATGTCAACAAGATGTAGGCCTTAAATGACTTAACAACTTAAATACCTTTGTTTCCCAAAACTGATTTATTCTAGCTTTAAGGACCCAAAAGACAGACTCTTTAAAAAAAAACACGCAAAAGTTATTTTATATTAAACAAAAAAGTCTTACTTCTGCTCTCTTTCTTGGGCTCATTAAAAACAACTATATTCTTTATGTTCAACAGAAGGTCAAAAGGTCTTCTGGTTTCTCCATGTTTATGTCTGAACCCATCAATGTTTCTCTATTCTACACTAAACAATAAGTTCACAGACAACCCTAAAGGAAACTAGCAACTTCCACGCTGACACTTCACTTTGTCAGGAAATAATATTTCCGATGATTACAATAGCTAACTAACCGAAGACACTGCCTTGAACCAGAGAGGGTTATGGCTTCAGCGCGACTCATCTACATGAAAGGGTTTTGAAAATAGCACTGTACTCCATGTTCAAGCACCCGCCCCTATCATTAGCATCCCTGTGTGACATCTTGGCTTGATAATCTGCTCACAGACTGCTCCATTATGGGAGTATATAGAGGAAGATCAAATCCATACAGATCCTCAAAGCCAAGAACCCAGGGAGAATGACGCAACATTGTTTCCCAACCATCTGCCTTTTAATATTAGCAGAAGCATCTTCATTTCCATGTCCTCAAACCCTGAAGGAAATGACATTTTGAAGTCATACTTGGATCTGAAAAATGCATTATCATAATCCGAACAAGTATTTTTCCAAAAGCAGAGGAGTTTTTAAGCCCCCCTTGACAGGATTTAGAAGAGGATTAAAAGAGAAATCAATGCAAAGTTGTCCTCATCCTAACTCGGTGTTCAAACTGCAGTTAAGAATGTTTCAAAATTTACGATATGACTCTTACTTTCAGCACCCAATTGATTTCCTCGGTTTCAAAACAACCTTCTTCCAGATGCTGAGTGTTGATTTTCTTTGTAACTCTAGAGAGAGTCATCGGTTTATTGAGTTTGCAAAAAACCAACATTGGAAACATCTGGATGCAGTTTCAGAACACTACATTCTCACACAGGGAAGAAGACGTCATCCAGGACTCAAGTGCTCCAGAAAAAAGAGCCGGCGGGAGGAACCATCCCAAAAGAATTACACCTTCCATCCATAACAGATGCTAAATGACAGCGGGAGAGGTTCTCAGAGAAAGAACAGAGGAGCATTGTTCTGGAAGAGCCTCCATAAGTCTGTCATCGGATATCAAGTGACAGCAGCGTGCAAGGTCTGTGAGTGTAAGAGGTGCTAATAAACTTCATTCCTCAGCAACTTTGCATACCAGAGTTTCTGACAACATAAACAAACTCTTATCTTACGTAGGAGAACTGTTTAAAGTACTGTAAAATACAAGGCTAGGGTGCTGTTTCTGATCAAAAAATTAGATTTAAGTATTAACTTTATGCTTCATTTTAAGCTTCTGAACAGATACAAGGAATGAACATGAAAACAGATAAAACAATAAACAGAACTAAAACCAAAATTGGATAATTCTGAAAAGAAAAACTATTCTATTAACCTTGTACAAAAACAGTTGATTTTCAACATTTTAGATAACAAATGTTAACTATAATTTTACTGAAAACATTGAAAAAGTAAATACTGTACTTTAGAGGTATGTACAAGTTTTATGAAAGTAATTGTAAATATCAGTCATTTATTATTATACATTTCTATACTGAGTATTACTTTCACAGTATAGATCATGTGAAATTGACCCAAGAAACTTTGTCAAATGTTTTACGAGCAGCTCAAGCAATGGGTTTCTGAAACAAATGTTAAATATTGCTGCTTCCAGAAGAGAACTGTCTGAACTTTTTAAATTACAAGTGCACTTGTTAGCTAAAACAGTCCCCTGTTGTTACTGTTGCTGACACTTTAACTGAGAGCAGAAGACACAAAAAGTTTGTCCCATGTAATGCCCCCACAGACATTAACTGAGACAATCCGGATGTGGCTTAACTACGGTGGTGATGATGGTGGTGATGGGGAAAATGTTACAATATGCCACAAAAAAAAAAGAAAATATTTTTTGCTTATATGTATTGGTCCGCGTCACGGTGGCGCAGTGGGTAGCACGGTCGTCTCACAGCAAGAAGGTCGCTGGTTCGAGCCTCGGCTGGGTCAGTTGGTGTTTCTGTGTGGAGTTCTCATGTTCTCCTCGTGATCGTGTGGGTTTTCTCCTGGTGCTCCGGTTTCCCCACAAGAACAAAGACTTGCGGTATAAGTGAATTGAGTAAGAACAATTGCCCATAGTGTTAAAGAGTGAATGAGTGTGAGTGAATGTTTCCCAGCGATGGGTTGCGGCTGGAAGGGCATCTGCTGCGTAAAACATATGCCAGAGAGTTGGCGGTTCATTCCGCTGTGGCGACCCCGAATGGGAAGAAAGCCAACATGGAGATGAATGAATGAATGTATTAGTCCCTGTCTAAATGAGAGCAGCATGTGACAATAACTTTTGTGCATCACAGATTCAATTTAGGTTTGAAATCCTAACAGGTTATCTCACTAAAGTAAAGTGTGCAAGCATGAGATGAATTTTAGGTGTCTCTTCTAGTAGACATGTTAACTGTGTGGCTAACCACACAAACTATTAGATCTGTTTGTCGATTTTCTCGATGTTTGTAGTTCAAATAGTTTTTGTATTTGGGATGTGACTAACAGGCGTCTTCTTCTTCTCTCTCTCTCTCTCTTTCTTTGTGTGTGTGCGTGTGTTTTTGTGTAATGTGGTGGTTGTTACTCTGGGTTTTCCTTTATTTCCCAGAGTAATGAAAAAAAAGTTTCTTGGTTGCTTTATTTTTTAGATAATTTGCGCATACTAATAAACTTTCATTTAAAATCCCAATAAACTTTCATTTAAAATCCCTAATGTAGCATTATATGGTAGTTCTATTTCTACCGCGTGGAATTATCAAATAGCAACTCCTATTTAACTCTTAATCCACATGCAGGACTTTGTGAAGCTGCTTGAAGCAACTGCTAAAAACATTTTGATTGATTGATTGATAGATCGATCGATTGATTTATTGACAAATTCCAAAGCAGAAACGTTTCACCTATTTTTTCTTGTGGAAATGTTAAAATATAAACTCAGATATATGGTAAATCTATGAAAATGAACACATGTACTGCATTTACAGGTTTTAGAGTACAAACACAAAAACTGATATAACTGAGCATCCTTTAATGTGTCTCAAGTGAACCTAAATCAGAAAATGCTCAGTTATCAAGTAACAATGATTGGCTCATTATTTCACTTGAGGGGGATAATTGGTCATTTTTGTAATATTTAAAAACTATTTCGGTATGTTTTTTTTTTTTTAAATATAACCAAATAAACATTCGGTGACTTGCATTGGTAAAAATGAACATAGTCAAGGCTAAGAAAATATTAACAATAGGAGATGATTTTTAACACTTTGGAAATCAGCAAAAAAAAATGCATTTAAGTTTTCCTTACTTTTTACTTTTCTACATCAGCACAAAGTGAGCTCTCTGTCCTTTAATAAATGTACTCCTTTCAAGATGTGATATGAAATAAGAAAAAAAAAGCTTTGATCATGCAAGCATGGTAGAGTGGAAATGTGCAGTTAAAAAACACCAACGACATCAAAGAATGCTTTGGCAAAAATGAGCAAGTCAATTGCTAGGGGTGAAAAACCATCCAGACATCATTCCAGTGAAACTTCCAGGACCATCCACATTCCACATCAGCCTTTTACTTTCCATCACAATCTGTTTACTACCATAAGCAGCAAAGAAGAGAACTCAAGGTTACAGCCTATGAGACTTGCATCAGAAGTAAAGTCATCATCAGACTCGATGCAGGAAAGAAAATCCCAGTTAAGCTCAGAGGAAATGGATTCCAGTGGGATGGACACGCCAATGCAATTTCACTACCTCTTTCCCCTGTGTAATATTCAAGGTTTAATGCTCTGCAGCAACACCAAATATCCATAAAAAGAAATAGAACCGCAACCGTACAGGAAACGAACCGGGGAATCGTGGTTCCCAATTTTAAATAGGAAAGTTGTGAAGTGAAATCAGAAAATAGTGACATCCATCAGCCAACAGGTTACTATCAAAATGATGAGAAAATCAAATTGTGAAACAGAGAGTGAAACAGGAAAAGAAAATGAATATTTAAGGGACACAGTGACACAACATCAAAATGAGATTTATGTGGGAGGACATTCGATGTAGAGAGTAAAAAAGATAATGGTTCGGAATACATTTTTAACTACATTTCTGAAGACATAGCGTTAGTTTCAAAACAGGGTTTGCAGCGATGGTAAATTATTATTGTGGTTAGTTAAGGAAGCTTTTTTATGCCTTTTTCGAAACATTTAGAATAATGGTTGGACTCCTTTAAACAAAGGCTGCAACTTTTACAACATTAAACAGCTCAGCAATAAATACTGTTTACCTCTGTCCCTTCCCAGTCACGCCTCCACCACACCCTCTTCAGAGGAAACCTATTCTGCGCAGAACGCTGCTTTTAACTGTTTTAATGTGATGAACTAGGTGGCATTGAGAGAACAGTACTTACTGCTTGAGATCTGCATCAGCAAAATATTGTCTGTTTCCAATGCCAGGTTCTGTATGATCTCACCTTCAAATTCAACTTACTTTACAATCTGTTGTAAAGTGCAAATAAAAGCAATCTTCTGACATTTCAATCTTCACATATGAACTCTGCCGTAAATAAACCAAATAAAAAGTGTTCCTACTGAACAGCAAACAATTTTTCTCCATTTTCATTGTTGTGGTCTGCTCTTTCACTTATTTATTACATTTTTAGTTCATGTATGGTTTATTTTTTTATATGTTTATATTAGTGCCTTTTGAACTTGATTTTTCAACCATATCACTCTTGTATGCCTAATGTTTGTATTATTTGTTTTAAAAAAAATATGTGGTGTGTTCGCAGGTAATCTTTTTAGTCTGTGGACGGGGATACATTTCCATTACATTGTTAACCTCCTCAAGCAGTTTTTAGCTGGAAAAGAAAGGTTTGCATTTCCTTTCAAGAGAGAGTTTTTACATATCAAATTGTCTTGGCAGAAAAAATTTAGACGAACAAGACGATATTTACTTTTGCATAATTTGGTTGATTATTAATTTTCTAACGTTCAGCTTACTATGACAAACCAACATTAAAAAGACACCTACCCTCACAACTCAACCAATTGTCATGATACCTACATCAATTAAATAAAAATATTTAGGCATTTTAGAAATCAGATTAGATTTTATGGATTAGCTTAGGGGTTGGAAAAGTAATTTCTCTGATAGTTTTTGTTCCAGCCCTGTTTCAAGAGAAGCAAATGAGTCAAGCTTCATTAGTGGAATCAGTTAAGGCTGGAGCTACACTTCTGAACTTATAAATATATATACTTATATGATATTATAAAAAAACTGTATACAAACAATATTATCTGGATAACTTTCTCTTCTCAGGGGTTTTGGAACTAATAATAATAGCGTGCACAGTTTTCATGGTTATCAACTGAGGGTGCAGCATGAAGCAGATGCTAAGTTAACCTTGCTTTATGGAAATCAACCCCACATGAGTCAACAAAACACAAAGGAGATACGAGTGTTCTCAGGTTATGCTGTCCATTAATATAGAGGATAGATTAGTGAAGTGATGAAATTATCAGACAAATACATCTGTAAACATTTAGAAGATGTGTGTTGAAGTACATGGAATAGGAAATAGAGCCCAGGTGTTAGTGGGTGAAGTCTACCTTAGCTGCCCACCACTAGAATAGGCATGTGAATGCAAAGAGTAAAAAGTTAACACAAACGAACAGATGCAAAAATTCATCACAAAATATAAATCAATGATAACTCCCAGCTACAAAATTAAGATGATCACACTTCCACTTATTTAGGGTTTTTCACTCAGTTACGCATCCTTTCAGTCTAACTGGGTATTTTTTAAAAACATTTCTGTAAATAATGACTACATTGTTGTCATCCAAAGGGACTGAGTGGATCCAAATGTTTTTGTCACTGAGGCAGCTGCCTTTCTTCAAAAAGACCCAAGGCTAATGGTAAACAGAGCAAAAACTGTGTAGGTCTTCACTGTGCTAAAGTATGATAGGGTTCCCCAAATCCGGTCCAGGAGGGCCGGAACCCTGCACATCTTAGTTGCAACATTGCTCTAGTATGCATACTACTCTAGCTTCAGACAATCAGAGATGACCTTAATTAGTGTTCAGTTAGCAACAGTAGTGTTTGAAGATGATTGAACCCCAAATGTGTAGGCTTCTGGTCCTCCAGGCCTGGATTTGGAGATCCCTGGCTTATGGCGTACACAACAACATGAACACCTAACATATTTACTAATATAATTATGTAACACAGAACAGGCGTGCCAAAGTCCAACAATATGCAGCTCAATGTTACTTGGTTAAGCTCCAAAAAGTGCCGGTTTTAGACAAGAACTGTATTGAGCCTCAGTTAAGTTGGGAAAGGTTTAAAAAGTGAATAAGTTGTTGGTAAAGACTGCTGAGAGAATTTTCGTTTACCGATGACATCATCCAGGCATTAAAGGGAAGAACCTGCTGTTAATCTAAAGTTTCTGGTTGGCTCTTTTAAAACTGTCATCATGTAAGTAAGAAAAACTGTTTGTTTTTTTTTTATGTGGATGTCTGGTGTTGGATGATATCCTCCATAACAAATCATCTTATTCTCAAACACTGTATTTGCAGACAAATTTAACTGTGATGGTTCCACTATATTAACATACAAATAAAACAAACCCCTCTATATGTTTTACTCCACAAAGACCCACCCGTGCCCTGTTACAGGTCACTTTGGCATTGGGTCAAGAGTGATTATCTTTCTATTGATCTAAGTCTCGTCATGAGCGATACTGTGTCCTTTTCTTAAGCTAAACAAGGTGAATGGGACTCCTTTTGATGGTGAGCCACAGTAACACTGGAGCTTAAAGTGTAGGGTTAATTACAGGAGTTGTCCCAATTAACATGTTCAACACATTTTACAATTAATTTCTTATAACCTGAATCAATTAATAAGCTTGTGAACATATGTACAACATTACATTTTTAAATATTTTATTCTAGCCTTTGATAACATAGATTACACTCTCCAAGCAAACCCAGATTGATATTCCATTTCCAAAGCTTCAAAGAAGGAGTATCCATGCACTACCCATGTCCTTTATAAAGTAATGGTTTTATTTGTAAATGGACTTAAAAAGTGCCCCTTCGTGTAAACTAATCATCAATCAGCACTTAGAGAGAATTTAAGTTGACACATTAGTTTTTTTTTCTTCATAACATTACCTAAATAAATAATTTAAAATCTCTTTTTCCAATCCTTTATTGCAAAATCATTATCACAAAACCGCACTGCACCAAAAAATTTGAGTAGCAAATATTTAAAATATTTTAAACCATCTCCAGCACAGTCCGGTTTCTTTAAACAACCACCTAGAAGTACTTCACAGAGTTTTCCTAAAAGTCTCAGAAACTCATTACAACCACCAGTTTATTCACCTCAAATACAAGCTAAACAAAAAGAGCTTCTAAACCGCTAACATGGTAAACCACTAGCCATTCTTTCTCACAGAAGACTTCCCCTAGCTACTTCTCTCCTAAGGAAAAATCAATGCAGGCATTACATTACCAATGCAGACTCTCCTCTGCTGCTAAAATACACGGTTACTTCCTGAGGTCAAAGAACAGACGAAGTGAATTTTTTTTCTAATCATTCGCCGATTAAAGCACACATATGAGACAAAAAAATCAATAGTTTTCAAATCACTTACAAAATCTGGCATCCACAGGCTTCCCATCATAAAGGAAGTGGGGAAAAGTCGATAGTAGATAATTGATAGAGTGTTTTACACTAGAGATGACTATAAAAATTGTTGCCACATTTAGCTCTATTGAATCACGTTAGAGCTTGTTTTGCTTATTGGTATGGTTTATCATTCAACAGAGGAATTTGAGTGTGCACCTAAAGTCGACCAGAAACAGTGGTCTTGTTACATCTCCTAGCAAACTCTTTAGCTGTTTGTTTGCAGGTAAGAACATGATCCAAACCAATTCAACCTCAAACAGACCTTGATGCCAAAATAATACTTTTTTTATCTAAACCAGCAGCAAAGCTTCATGTGGCATTATGGGATGACAATGTGTGTGTGTTTGGCATAGCTTTAATAACTTAGTGTCAAAGCAGCCTGTCAACAAACCTGGGATGAGTTCTCAAAATAAGTAGTGTGTCCTTAGTGATTGATAAAAAAGATAAATAGTAACTAATTACAATAAATGTAAATTAGCAAGTTTAGTTGTCTCCCCATTCCGAAAACAGGCTTTTGTCCTGCTGTTGTTTACTTGTGAGGGTTGCTTGTCCGTATTAATTTTGACTTTTTAAAAAAACAGTGTGGTAAATTCAACAGCTTATGTGCCTAATTAATAATAACAACCCGTATAGTAAACTTTATTTAAAAAACATAAATACTGTATTTTTAAAAGATAAAATTCAAGCAGTTTGTTTTTGCCATTTTCATTAAGTGATGTTGTCAGGCTAGTTTCGGGAGTTCATGAGAAAATAATTAGTATGAGCAGTGCAATAATTAACCTCCTCATTCTTCCTATATAAGCCGTGAGCCTGTTGTAGCCCTTGGATGTCCATCTGACAACCCTCCACCTCCCCATCTCCATAACTTTTAATGGGGGGTCTCCAGGCTTCTGTTCACCCCTAGGACTCTAGGAGAGTGAGAGCAACCCATGAACTTGGCATACTTTGAACATGTGCCTAGATCATGGACATGGATGTTGAAGCTGAAGCCAGTGAACTTCATGAGTTCAGACTGTGTCATCGAGGGTATAAAAGATGCAACAACTCGTCCCTGACGCTAAAGATACCAGTTGATGATGGACGACCAGAACTTTGAGTGAAGAAACCACTTATGCTTTGAGGGTAACAAACAAACAAAACAAACAAACTTTATTCTACATTAGTTGAGTATTGTTTTACTTTATGGCGAATATTATGTGTTGTAATGTATATAAAAAGCGATCAATGTAACGACTAATTGATTGCAATTTTTGACTAACGATGTTCTAATTTAAAGTGTTTAATGTCTTTGAGAAAAGACCATAAATCAGTCTTCTGACCAAATGTTAAGGAATTAAAATGCTTAGAACTTAGGGCAGATTTTACTTACTTAACCTAACCTGAGAATTATAAGGTTGGAGGTGTAAAGAATTAATTGAACACCATAAAACACAAAGCATAAAGACAATGATTTGTCACATATCAAAACTATAGCAATTGATTGCAAAGCAAAAATTTATATTGTGACAGGTCTAAGGACATTTCAGGCTAATGTTGATGTGATTATCATGTCACTAAACTTTAGTTTCTTTCCACTAGTTCAGACGTGTAAAAAGCTTAAAACAGCAAGATGTAAGCCAGCAACCATGATGTAAAATTATGCATGAGTGAACTAAAAAAAACTGTTGTTGAACTAGTGTATTGCAACATCCCCTAGCTACAACTGATTCTACCTTCTCCTAAACACCAAGTCTGCTGACCTTCCACTAACACCCAACTAAAAAATAATTAACATTATTTCATACATTATTCATGTTTACAGCAATGACGCTGTTTCAAATGTGGTGTCGATGCATCTACAAGAGGCTCACCGACTGCCAAGAAAACATCATACTTGCATTATTTTAAACATGACATAGTTGAAATATTCATATCAGTTGTTCAACCTTGGTCTGCCCAAAAACAACCAAATCAGAGGATTACAATTGCCCAAAGAGATCTCAGCAAAATTAGGCTGGAAGTGATAAAAATATATTCAAAATCCCACCAAATATAGATCACTGGAGATCCATGGAGAAAGGTGAATCTCAACGTTCTTTCCAGAACAAGACCACTGATTAAATTCATCACTGACTGAAAATCTTCCTTTAGGACCCAAAGACATTTATAAGTCATAATCCAAGCTGTTTCATGGTACAATGTTTGCAAACCACCAGAAGAGAAAAACTGAGCTTGTCTTCTGGCTCTCTCCACTGAGATATATATATCTATATATATATCGGTGAAAGGGAAATTACATCTCAATTACCAAAGTGCTATCTGTGAAGTGGCCTGTCGGGGATGACTTGTTACCTCTGCCTGGACTAAGGCCATCACAGTTTACTTCTAGGTTGCCAAGTGAGTAGTCAGAACAACTTTTCCAGACCTCTGAAATGGCTCATGATAATTACATCCAGATGTAAAAGTCTGTTGGATCTGTATGTGAGTGGAGTGTTTTTTCGTAGTCAATGGAGACTTAGCAAGTGAAGAGATTCCAACCTCTTTTACATAGATGACCGGGTTTCTTGGTATTTGATTTATGATGTTTAAAGTCTGAGCGAGCATGTTTGGACACAAATGAGACTGGTGAATAATACTTTGGTGGTTCCATGCATCAGTGTTTAAAAACGTTAACGATTTTTAAAAGTTGGGGAGTGTGTACTTAACAAACCTATCTTCAATTTTGCTGTTCTCTAAGGCTTTTCCCATAACCCTGACAGATCATGACTAAAATTCCATGACAGCAATATGTGAGAGGTCACGAACAGGTCGAAAGTCTTCAGATGCCCTTACGTTCCTGTCGTCTCCTGACATGAACTGTCTTCAGAGTTGACTTTTTAACTCAGGTAATACCAAACATTCAAGTGAATTAAAGCTAGTATGCCATTTGTGGGAGCTAATGTTGACATTTGAAATCCACCCAAACAAACATGCCCATGGACCTATAATTTTGTCCTTAATTTTACAGCTCCTGCTGAATGCTTACATCTTTACTTTACTAATGTTGCAATAAGAATGCATTTAGCTTTTTCATTCATCCATCTTCATGTCGGCGTTCTTCCCTTTCGGGGTTGCCACAGCGGAATGAACCGCCAACTCTCTGGCATATGTTTTACGCAGCGGATGCCCTTCCAGCCGCAACCCATCGCTGGGAAACATTCACACACACATTCACTCTTTAACACTATGGACAATCGTTCTTACTCAATTCACTTATTCCGCATGTCTTTGGACTTGTGGGGAAACCGGAGCACCCGGAGAAAACCCACACGATCACGAGGAGAACATGAGAACTCCACACAGAAATGCCAACCGACCCAGCTGAGGCTCGAACCAGCGACCTTCTTGCTGTGAGACGACCGTGCTACCCACTGCGCCACCGTGACGCCTTAGCTTTTTTATTTCTTATGAAATTAAAGTTTGGGTTTTTTTTTGGTTTGGGTTATTAATTCATAGTTTTTTTTAGGGTGACTTTTTATTTAAACAAAACTCACAGTAACACTAAAAGTGTTATGCGAAACAATTTTTTTTTTAAGATTCCCTGAATAACAAAATACAAAAAAGGTTATAACTTTTAATTATTGGCCTTGTGTGTGTAGAAAGATGTTTTGAAAGATGTGTGTGGAAAGATAAAATTTTATTTAAAACAGATTTTTGGAGGGAATGCATGGCTGAGAATGCAGAAATAAAAACTATGTTCAATCTCTGATAACTCTACACTACATAATGATTAAGCATCGGTTTACACAGCGGGTGTAGCACTGGGTTCCGAACGAGGTCGCCCTCAACGATCACATAAGTCGTCTGCAGGTCTGTTAAAAAATACCTCACCATAGAGGCTGAAGAGGCACCAGTGAGCAACATCTATTTTTTTATTATAATTTTTTATATCCTCTTTAAAATTACACTTGCACTGGTGTGAATTTGAAAATGACAATTAAAATGCTGCTTTATATTAGTACTAGCTGGTCTCCATGGCGACTAGCAAAAGATGATTTACTTATGATAACATGACAGAAAGACAAAATAAAAGTTATTATTTTTTCAGTGAATGGGACGACAAGTTCTTATTTTTAATAAGAAAATTGTGAAAAATTCTCATTTGGGGAAAACAGGGTAACAGCAACGCTCACTGTTGAGGGACATTTCAGAAGGTAGCTAGCATGTTAACTATAAACCGGGCTTAATTGTTATGATGCTACATAATTAATTGTCTGTACAAACATGCAACTTTTGAAAATGCAAATACACTTAGATTATGCAAATAAAGGGTTGCATATTATTTTCATCTGTTTTCCTTTTAGTTATAAACTTAGTTAAGAACTAATTGTTATGATGCTACATAATTAATTGTCTGTACAAACATGCAACTTTTGAAAATGCAAATACACTTAGATTATGCAAATAAAGGGTTGCATATTATTTTCATCTGTTTTCCTTTTAGTTATAAACTTAGTTAAGAACTATTGTGAAAAATCCTTATTTAGGCCAGAATCTTCACATCATAATCTCATAAATTATTAATAATAAAATATCATTAAAGATAAAAGAAGCAAATAGTCACATTACGATAATTGCTACCCAAGAATTAGATATGTAACCACTAACTAGCATCACTGCATATATTAAATCATCTATATTAAATCATACTGCTTTGAGTGTATGCATTTTACATAAAAACACAAATATTATTAGAAGTCTCTATGGAGAGAAAAAATGTATGCTTAATTTAATTTCAATGTGAGAAATGAGTCCTGAAATATGAATGCAGCCATTTGAGTAAATAATAAAAAAATGTACACATCCCTTTTAATTAAAAAGTAACATAGAGTACGCCTGGTGAGCAGCTCCTGAGGCTCATAAGTTAATCGTAAAACTTGGCATTGACTCCCTACGCATGATTGACATTGGTGAGCTGGGCTTGAGCGGGTCGGCTGCTACTATCAGCCTCGCGCACATGATGTAAAGCCGCTCACTCATCACTCACCATTACAGACCACTGCAGACTAACACGGACCATAACTCTCAGCTCTATCACCCACAGACTGAGGAACGACAAGAGAAAAGCACATAGACAAGAAAACATTGCCGTTTTGGGCACTACATTTAGCTTCGAAATGTCTTTAACAACCACAAGTTTTGGAAGGGAACTTTTCAATACAAACACAAGATTCCAAAAATCCAGCTTTTTTTATCATGAGGAGGAAAAACTCAGACATCAGTATGATAGGCAGGGATTAGAATGTATTTGGCTGTAACATTAGAATGTAAAAAGCTAAGTAGTTGGCTTTTTACAGAGTTCCCATAAACATTTGAAAGATTGTATTAGTCATGCACTATAACACAGTTTCTCTTGCAAATCTAAGAAAAAAGGCTAGATTTTTCTTTACAATAAAACCCTGTATTGGACATTTAGCCACACATGGTATTAACATGGAGCCTACATTAAGAAAATAAATCTTCCAGTGGGGAAAACCTAAAACATATAGAGAAAAAATATGATATTTTTGTGGGAGAAGTTAGTAGGTTGTTTTTTAGTGTTAGTTATTCCCTGTTTTGAGAACATCACACAATTATTTAATGGTATTTTATTCAATGAAAAATAACACTGACTACTGTCACTTTCAAAGGAAACATTCAGCTGAGACTCGCTCAACTCTCTTCACCATTCTGCTACCCTCGCCCATTTCAAACATTTTTTAAGAATCTTAGGTTGATTTGAACTGAAACAGGTGGATTTCATGGACTAGACATTACCAGGAGTTTGTTTCCAGGAGACTCAGAGAGATGAAATTCTTCTATATTGGGCTGAGCTTCCTACAAATGTGCATATGCAACAATCCTCAAGCTTTATCCTCAGAAAAACCTCCTTCAGCCACACAATTGCATCTGACTCTGAGCCAACAGAGAAAACCTTCTTTCCTCTTTCCCTGAAGCCAAAGAATTTCTCTGCCGCCACAAACTAGGACCTCAGAGGACCATCTGGAGGCCTGGAACATTCCAGTGTGATTGCCCGGAGGAGAATGCAGTGCTGCATTCCAGTCAAAGAGAGTGATTCTGGCCACAGCAGAACCAAGCAGAGCTGGATGTGGACAGGGCCTAGTTCAGAGGAACGTCTCAAGGTTCTTGAGCACAGAGCCCCTTTGTTACTTATTAATGGGCAGATGACTTTGTTCAAGTGCGTGGGTGTATTCATGAAAAGTTAATAACTCTTTCTCTCTTATGACTAAGAAAATCTTTAAGATTAAAAACACTCAGGCTTTTCCGAGGCAGGATGGATTGTTCTTGTGAGACCCAAAAATTGTCTAGACACAATTTCTTATTCTGGAATATCAAGGCACCAATAATAGAAATATCTTGTGTTTATATCTGGAGGATGTAACCATGAAGGCTTTTTTTCCCTACTTTGCTCAAGTATTCGATCTAACAAGTCACTGACTGAATTCAAAAGCCCATTCAATGTCTAAAAACACCCCATTTCCAATTAGATTTTGCTAGTGAGCATTTTTTCACATTTGCCCTTTCGTATTTTGTTGTTGCTCAGCCTCAAAATAAATTCTCTGTGACTATTTGCTGATTAAATGCATTTGTTTGTTGGACTTGGATAACAAGCTTTTCTTTTGACTAATGTGCCTATTTTTTAGTCCATTTTCTGACTGTCTTCACTGAAAAACTATGCAAACCCACAAACTGATTTTGACATTCAATGCCAACAAATTTTTTAATCTACAATAATCAGCTATATTTATTGATTGTTGAAAATGTATTATCATGCATTTATTGATGCAATGAGCTTGCTTTTTCAAGGCTTATTCCGATATAGATGTTTTGTTGTTTCAAGTATACTTAACCAAGTTTTTCTTAACATTATATAAGCTGGTTAGTATTTGTGGCAGTTTAAAACAACAATTTTAACCATCCAAAAATGTCTGCACCCCTAAAGCTGAAGCAACTTCGATATTATTTTATGTATATAACATTTTTTTTTTACAAATGTAATACAGGTGATTGGAGAATCTTTCTTAGACAGGAAAAAACTGAATGCAAACAATTTAAGAATGTTTTTCTAGATATATTTAAATGACTGCATGTATAGTAAACTGAAGCATTTAACAAAGTCCAAGATTCAGAGAAAATGTCTAAATGATGGAATGACACTTTTCAAAATAAACACTAGAATTATTATAAGAGAAACACTCATTTTGTTCACTAATGACCAGTAATTACTATGCACTATGTATTCAGGGGTTAAGAATCCTTAAAGATCTCACCCTACAATCGCCCCTGGTCTGTACACCATGTTTATTAAAGACTGCACAAACATCAACAAAATTCCCATTTAAAGTGTGAGTTAAGATGCTTTAAGCTGCATCCTTTTGATATTAACTTGACATAGCAAACAAACATTCAACAATCTAAACTGATAATCTTTCTGTTAGCTGTTCTGTTAGTGTATGGTGTTTAGTGCAACACAGCCTATCCCTTTTTGCTTTTTCAGTAAAATAAAGTAGAACTAAGATAAAATAAAATGTGCTACCTTTAAGGATCACCAGAATGGAGGAGAGGGAGCTAAAGAAAAAACTAAATCAATGACCTTGTGAGCACTGAGAACCGCATATTGTTTGCCATGCACGTGCTCGTGTTCTTCATTGTTTCAAATTCTTGCCAACACTGTATTCCACCATAGTATTCACACTTCTGGCAAATCTGTGACAAACAGACAAAAACCTACCAGTCATGAAAAAAAGAACAAAAACAACAACCAATAAAGTCAACCAAAGCATCCATAATTTTGCTGCTGCATTTCTAAAGGGAAAGAAGCCGAGCCTCTGGTTTGTATGTGAAACAGACACACATATTTGGAACAACACAAAGTTAAACAACCCGCTGAACTACCACTTTAACTGAAATAAATATCTCAAAGTGCATTTCTGCGGTTGAGGATGAAGGATGGGTGGATACCAAAGTGAGGGACACTGAAGCAAACTGAAGATATGGTAAACGGGGAAATCTGAAAAAGAATCCGTGCTCTGTGCTCACCCACTCGCTCACATATTCTATTCTGAGCATCTGAGGATTTCAAGATCCACACTCTCTAGTGAATCACTGCCTTTCTCAATTATGTGAGCTGGGTACAAGAGCTGTACCTCAAAGCTAAAATATCATACTGGATTTGAAAACGGAGCTTTTTTTCTAGCAAGTTAAGAATCGATTAATAATTCATGACTCAAAGCTCTGCTTCCAGAATGAAACCGCCTACACGGCTTCAGTTCATCTGGTCACACACAATGCTCAAAACCAAGTGGAAGAGTTAATCTATTCTCACCATAGAATTTATTCAAGCCATTTCCAAAATCAAAACAGCCTTGTTGAAGTATGAGGCTGAACTTAAAACGTCTTGCTTTTTTTTCCCAAAACAAAACTATTCTTTTCTTCAGCAACTGCTGTTCTCAATGCTCGCCTGTCAAAAGATTGACTACAGAAGGCATCTCTTTCCATATTTGAGCCAAGCAAACAAAGATTTTGTCAAGCTGAACATGAAGTCATGCAGCACGTTTCTTACAAGAATGTAAACACATGAGAACAAGCCAGACGTGACCTACATATCCTTACAGATCTTGTGCAGCCAAAGGGGCCTGAAGTTACAGCCTGTTGGATCACTTCACAGTCATTTCCTTATGGAGTCATGGAGGAATCACTTCTTGTAAACCATCAGGGTTACTTTAGAGAGGTTGAGATTGGCCAGATGATGGTGTTCTGTTCTCTAGCCCCTACGCTCTTCACTCTGGAATTCAACATTGACGATCCAAACTTAAAATGGAAGAAAATGGCGAGCCTCGTAAAATGACCCTTTAGTCAGTGATTATGGTTTAAAATAACAACGTAATAATTAGAAAAATTAACCACTTCAGCACATCTTTAAAAATAATAGGTTCCACAAACAGCACAATGTTTCCAACTATTATTATTAATAGATTATCCAAGCAAACATAAATGCATTTTTGTCTAAAATACCACAATCTTCTTGCGATATCAGATATTGCACATCATTTAGGAATCCTTCTGAGTTGCATCCTCTTGAGTTGATTTATTTAGCAACATTTGATCCCAGATATGACATTATTGATTTCTTAGAGGGAATAAAATCTCTTCTGTGTTCTTTTGCTTTGTTTTCACTGCATGGCTTGATGCTCAGTTCTGATTTGTCGTTTATTTGATATTTGTTATGTTAAATGCCATTTCCATACAAACTAATATGAATCCTTAAGATTTGATGAAAAGTTTGTTCAATAAGATCACCTTTTAAACACATTTGTTTGTGTGGTATAGGATCTTTAGGAGAAATCTCCAAAATAAGCACAAATAAAAAAATAGAGCCTCAACTAAAAATCATATTTTGATAGCCCCTGCTTACTCGAAACAAGATTGTTTAAGCACCACGTGGGTGGATTCAACTAAGCTGTCTCTAAGCTTTTTTGAAAAATCTTCTAATCTAGTTTTCAGCCATCACTTTCATAAAACTGCTCCTTCTGGTGTTTCTGTGACTGCGCCTAAATTCCAACCGAGTTATGCTAGCAACAGCTAAAAAGCTAGGTTTCAATTATGTCACTCAAAATTACACCAAGCAGAACCTAATTGGCTGTAGAGTTGTTATTCCCTCCTGTACCCTTCTTATTTGGTACTCAAAGAGCAGATGTTTGAAAGTTCATAGGGGTGGTAGCTTTTAGCTTCAAGTGGTACTCCCTGCAGAGCCAAACGGGAGAAGCCTGGAGCTCTAGCTTGAGTTGAGTAAAATGAGAAAATCGAATGACTTTGGTGTCCGGGGAAGGTTGAATTTGTTAGGGCTAGAGAAAGTTCTTGAAGAAGACAATAAAAATAAATAAACTCAAACAGCTCAAATTGTTTAAGTGTGTCTGACATGGGGATGGGGAATCGAAAATGAATCACTTGTCGCAGCTTTCAGTACTGCAGCAAGCAAAGCTTCCTAACTTCCAACATTAGCTCACACAGACAGAAGTAATTTTTTTTCTTTCTGTTTAAAGCTTTTATCAGTAACAAATATGCAAAAAAAGAACAATGGCACGACAAGAGGGTAAAGAAATTGATATTTGTATTTTCTTTAAATCAAAACTCAATAGTGCGGATTACATTCACAACTTGGGATCTCTTGATGGTCCTCAAGAGTGCTTTTAGAAGAATATTCAAAAGTCTAGAGTCTAGCTCTATATTCATGACTTGATTAAGAGGTTAACAAGCTTCAGTTACTGGGTGACTCAAGCAATAAACTATGTGTCAGCTATCGAACAGGATAGTGCAGCTGAAACCCTTTATGAAATTTCAAGGTGTGGACGGTGTGTGACTGAAAACCTTTTTTCTTTTTCTTTTTTTACAAAGTTAAGCATTTGAAATTAGAAATATTTTTTTCCCAAAAACTAAAACTTTTACACTAAAACAACATCTATTTTTTTTACAAGCAATTTTCTGGGATACTCAGCTCACGATGACTAGCATTGGCCAATGTTACATAAACAGAGATTTCAATCTGACAGTCAAGCAAAATACTATTGTATAATCTTTACAAAAGCTCTATATACAAATGAATTTTCTTAGCTATTGAAGACTTGTATTTGATCCGAGCATTGGCCTTTGGAGTATTAATTCTTCAGAGAAACAGAAAATATGTTTGTTAATCCCCTGCTTGTAAATCATTTTAGAGCAGAAATGAGGGCATCATAAATGAAAGATTTATGAAAGAAGATTTGTAGCACAATACCATTTTGAATCAAGAATCATTTGAGAAATCTTTTCCACACACTGGAGCCAGTGTGTCTCTTCCTGCTGCTGCAGCTGTCTTCATCAGCTGGATCCTGCTTGTCTTTCTCATTCACACCACACTGCGCTCTCTAATCTTTCTCTCCGTCACTTTCCAAGCACCCAGAGGTCAGCACAGGTCACCTAAAACCAGCGTATACACCCTCAACTAGACCTGTTCCCACACAACCACAAATCCACACTCAGCGTTGCTCAAGAGCATACAGAGGTTTGCTCACAATACTAGCATCTAACACCGGCCAAATCCAGCGCAACTTATTCCATCAAGAATTCTTGAGATTTAAAAGAGATTTACTAACACAAATGTGAACAGCTGAAATTGAGAGAGACAAAATCTAAGGTTCAGGACTTTTGTTCAATCTGTAACCCACAATGATCTGATGTCTTGGAATAGTTACACTTAAACTTAAACTAGCTGTGCTACTGACTTAAATGTTTGATTATGTCTGATACAAATAGCTAAAGATGTATGACAACATGTACAAAGAATTACAGTTCAAAAAGTAAAAGGTTTGGAGAACCGAGGAACTGCAGCATCTAATCTCATGAACACAGTTAATGTCACTTGACTTTGGAGCCTTCCTCGGGGCACAAAATTTGAACAGATTTCCCAAGGGTGGGAATGTGATTTATGAAGTGAAGGGGCCACAAGAACACACAGAAAGAATTCCAGTCACAGCAGAAAAAGAACTATCTTCATTTTTAACAACTGAACAAAACCATCTCAGATGACGAAACCTCTGTTTTCAGTCAGGATATGTTTTAAGAGTACCTGCAAGTTTTGAAAAACCATGAATACTGTTCTTTAGTCTATAAATAACAATTATTTATTATTTAAACCCTAAACATGCTGATATCTATTCTCACAAGTTGATGAACTAATAACCCCTCTTCAAATGATTTAGCCAATCTAGAAGTAGACTTCTTGGCATATACAAGAACATGTACCAATAAAACAACACAAAGTGTCAGAAATCCAATTGTGTTTCAATGCTTTTATTAGAGCTAGTTATTAGGGCTGGAGATCGTTAGGTACACAACAAATTGGTATGATTATGATTAATAGAGCCACGCTTCAATTAAAAATCGACGAAAAGCGGTTTCCCTAGGTTTACATGTTTTTTGAGTGTGTATTATTGACCCTTGACCACTGAGTTTATTTGAGGTGGAACTTGTGTTTAAATGTAAACATTTACTTTTATTAACCTTTCACAGGCAGGTTTCAAATAATTAATTTGTTATGAATTAATTATACAATACAAAAATCCCCTAACCCTCCCCCGCACCACCTAGACAATGCCACCGTCCATCGGCGATGTTTCTCATTAGACATTAGCCGATGCCAAATTGGTCGGGAGATCCACTTGTGATCAGAAGGTCAACGGTTCGATCCCCAGATCAGATTCAGAATCAGCCAGGCTCACAATGTGATGCATCTAATAATTCAATTTTTCTTACACCACCCCCACTGTTGATGAAAGGCTCCAATTTACATCAAAGCATAGAGTTGTCCAACACCAGCTGCTTAACACTAGCTTCTAGAGTATCTAACTAAGCTGAAGTGTCATCAAACTACTGATTCAACACAAAATTAAACAAGAAAATAATTCTTGGCTTCAGTCACAATCAATGAATAAAGGGTTTGCCATTCATTACAAGAGATTTCTGGATTTTCCACATTCAAAGTTTTGCCCTCTTTTCATAGTAAGCCAAGCAAGGAATAAATAAAATTCATAAATTGTAACCAGCATTACAGGTACCCATATGTTAGGCTGCAATTAAGGAAAAACTTTCATAAGACAGAAACCACAAACCCCAAATTTCAAATTTGCTTAACTATTTTAACTAAAGTAAATATACACAATACTACCAAATACAGTGAAACTGTCAAGAAATTATGTTTAATAACTTAAGACTATGATGAAGAGCATAATATTTCAGAGTTCTTGTTACTCTTCTGTCCCCATTTATCAGCTATGTTTGAATTTTTTGCGAGGCATATAAAATAACTCATTAGTGTTATAAATAGTATATTCTTAATCAGGGTTATTTGGTGTGTCTTATATACTATTTCAGATGTTATTAAGTGCAGCGTGCTCTGGTTAAATCATCGGTTACTGTAGTCCTCTGGCATGTGATATGGACATGATGTAGTTACATATGATAAAAAGAGATGTTTTCTTCTTTGAAGATAATGAGATTAGTTTCTGGGAGAGAAAAAAAATCAGCTCACCACTAGACCAATTTTCTCATCCCTATTTTGATGGCTCCTCCTGATTGGTCACATCATGTTAGCATTTTTCTGAAATGACTGAAATCTAAGCACTTAGATTTGCTAGATTTTAAGCAAGTTGGCGTTAACCCATACATTTAAGACTTCTGAGAGAGGCAGAATTTCATAGAAACATAAATGCTAACATTTCCATTCTAGTGTTGCATTGCTGGTGTGTTTGATAATGCAATTAACATGTAAAGATTTAAAAAGCTTGCAGATCCAAGATCCACTACAGAAAAAGAAAAAGGGGAATGCCAGGGGATTGCATGCTATAGATATGGTTCAATGAAGACATTTGTTTTTATCTTCAAATGGAAAGTCCACAAAGTGCAGAGAATAAAAGCAAAGAGAAAAAGAGAAAACAGATAAGCAATAGAATCACAGAGCAGACCTTAGGCACTGCGTGGCAGAGATAAAGCTTGGGAGAAATTCAAACAGACGATTTTGTATTCGCAAACTGTAACAAACTCATCAGGGAATGTCATTAAAGCAAAGTCAGAAACATCTCAAAGGAGCTGAGGTTGTTCTGGAAGGATCCGTCCTAAGCATTTCACTAATGTGATAAGAAGACATTAAAGAGTAATTGAGAAAATACCCAATCCCACTGAGTTATATCGGCAGATCTCTCAAGCGAATGAGACATTTCAAGGTCTTCTCATTGCATTCTGCATTCTCATTGGTAGTAAACCTGACAGCCAGCAGTCGGATTTCAATCTTACTGTAAACACTTGCCAGAGCCGATTGTCTCTCAGGAGGGAATGCATGATGTATGCAAAACATGTGAGGGGCGCTCTGAAGCAAAACATTGATATTTGAGGAAATTCGAGAAGACGAAGGAACCATAACTTTAATTAAGAGTTTCATTCTCCAGTTTTTATAAGCTGTCACTTAACTTGAGAATATAAAATGACTAAACCACATTCTCTACACCTGTCAACTAAATTAAATGTTGTTGTTTTTTTTTCAGCAGAACCACAGCCCATCCATTTTTCTAGTTGTGATGCTGCTCTAGTAGAACTTATTGCAAAGACTCATCCTTAGTAACTGTTGCTGAGGGTTGACAGTGATTAGTTTAAATCCAATACCTGAGCATGTATGTATAAAGTAGTGACTCATCTGTTTAGTTAAAATCACAGATCAGAAAAAAATGTAAGAAACTTTTAGATACTGTGATAATTAGATCATTTTGTGTATCTATAAAAGACAATACAAAGATTCCTGGATATAAACCCTTTTTCTCAAACTTTGGCACCGCTAAATTTTACATTTTTGTGTGAACTTAAGAAAGTTTTTTTCAAACTCCTGCAACCCTAATCATGACTTTTCTGTTTTTGAGCGTTTATGCACATTTATGCAACAATCATTTTTGTTTTTGCATTTAGGGACATTTTCTCAGTCTCTGGAAACCCAAATGAGAATTTCATGGAAATCTGAAAAATAAGTCAAAAATTTAAGTGAACCTGTGAAAAATTATTTTAGACCTAGAACATCAGATTTGGGACTTTTTCAGACCTAACATTTTGGTGTTTAAACTTTAGACTTTTTAAGAACTGCCAAAACCCTGTAGAGAACGAAACCTTTGTTAGAGAACGCAAATGTTTCACAACAAAGTGTTTTAATTTTATTTTGAAACATTGGCATTCTCTAATAAAGATTATGTTCCCTCACAAAACACGTGCCTTTCCTTGCAAAAAGTGTGTTACCTTGCACAAATCTTGAGAATACAAATGTTTTGCGAGGGAACATAATCTTTGTGAAAGAAAGCAACCATTTTTTTTGCCAAAACAAAATCTTGGAAGGCAACCCAATCTTTGTGAGAGAATACAAAAGTTCTGTGAGCATATAAAGTATTTGACAATAAGCACAATCTTCACAAGACAAGGCAAGTGTTTAAATAGGGAAACATATTTTTTCCTATCATGCTGACTTTTTTCCACCTTTACTTCCTATAGGGGGCTCCTTAACGGTCAGCACTTAAGCTAATGTTCATTTAACTGCATCCACAGAGATAACTTTTAGACACAGACTCTGAAGTTAGCAGATGAGCATAACATAAAACCACATCCTAGCTGGTCTACACAAAAGGTAATGCGCAAAAATCTGGTTTTGTGGTTTTATTTTTTTATAAATCGTAAAGGTTCTTTTTTCTTCCAGTACAGCTCAAAAGGTATTTTAATGAGAGACCCAAAAGAAGGCTCAGGTGTACAAAAATACTTTGTGAATCAATGAATCTTTTTTTTCTTTTAGAAAAGGGCAAACGGTGCACATGAAACTCTGATAATGGCAGGTGATATCGATCCAAGAATAGTTACATTCATACGCGAGTCTCTATCAGTCTCAAGTGATAAGAGCTAAATCAGGCCATTCTTTTGTACTCTAAGACATTGGATGTGTGAAAACAGGAAACATTTAGTTCCCCTTTGAATAACAGAAACATAATTTATGGAGGTCACTATCAAAGTAAGGAAGAGAGGAGACAAAAGAGAATGAACTTCTAAAGAAACATGAGATTTTTAAGGTTGCCTAGAGTGCCTCACTGAGACGTCATGCATTATCCATATCACAGAAGAGGAGCAAAGTCACTGCTCTGAGGCAGGACGAGGATGATCAAGTGATGGAGGTTACAGGGGCCTGCGAGGGCACCAACAGCTTCATAAGTCTCACGGTTATAAAAGTACAGTCATCTTCCCCTATCGTTTTCTGAACTCGAGCATTGCTGTATAGGGTATACTTGTCCTCGTTCTTGACCGGTAACAGCAGATTTGGCGAGCACTAGCTCTCCCTGAGGGGGTCATGTTTAATTTGGGCTTTGCAGATGTTTGAACAAGTTCTTTTTCCTCTCATAGGTACTCTTCTATAAATTACGCAATTAGGGCTATATTTGGAGTCCTGTGAGGAGCCTTGAAAGCTTCAGTGATTAATTGAGCAATAATTAAGCAATTTTTTGCATTCAAAATCTGAATTCCTGCTTTTCATTGTGTGAACGATCTCAAGCACTTGAATGATGTGAAAAATATGGGTTGATTTGTTAGCTCTGACAATAAAAACAAAGGTTGCTGTTAAGATATTTTTCTATTTCTGGCCTCCAATGGAAAATCTGTGTAAAATAACCATCTTTTTGTATTTGGTTATTTAGGTTAACAGTTTTGGTTAAACATATATAGAGCAACACAGGAAGTCAACTAATTTTTTATTTGGGTTGAGAAAGCCAATCTCATAAAGCTTTTTAGTTTCATAAAGCTTTAAAAGTTTAAAGCTTGAAGCCATTTAAAGTTTGAATCAGTCTTTTATAAGTTTAAACAGTTTGATGCTCAAATAAGATGCAAACCATCATGTTAATAACAAGAGTTCTGTGAAGATGGTTGCTAGGGTAGACAGTCTGGTTGCTATAGAGTGGTCAGTGACATATAATGTTCCTCTTCCAAGCATGAATAATTCATTCATTCATTCATTTATTCATTCATTCATCTTCATGTCAGCTTTCTTCTCTTTCGGGGTCTCCACAGCGGAATGAACCGCATACTATCTGGCATATGTTTTATGCAGCGGATGCCCTTCCAGCCGCAACCCATCGCTGGGAAACATTCACACACTCATTCACTCTTTAACACTATGGACAATTGTTCTTACTCAATTCACTTATACCGCATGTCTTTGTTCTTGTGGGGGAAACCGGAGCACCCGGCGAAAACCCACGCGATCACGAGGAGAACATGAGAACTCCACACAGAAACACCAACTGACCCAGCCGAGGCTCGAACCAGCGACCTTCTTGCTGTGAGACGACCGTGCTACCCACTGGGCCACCGTGATGCCAGCATGAATCATATAAACATAAAATAAAAATAAATAAATATAAACAGGTGCATCAGATTTTCACCGACAAGTATAAAATAGTGTACTAGCGTTCATGCTATTCCTACTCCAAATAAATTATCAACAAATGCATCCATAAAATGTTATTATGTAAACTATCCAAAAACATCACAAGTGTCACCAACTAAATCGTGCTTAAAACTTAAAATCCAGTTTCATTATTCAATAAACCAGTCAAGATGTTCAATGTTAACACCTCTGACTCAGTTGCCCCTTAAAAACCTTCTGAACAAAATTAAAGACATGAAAGGCGACTCTGGTTTGTTCTTTTCTATTTGTTTGGTTGCCAAACAAACTCAAGCTGATTTTCACCAGGATGTGACTTTGCTCTCTTTCTGCTCAAATCTCCAACTGCTCACACACTGGTTTCTTAGCAGTGTGACACGAATCTCAACAACAGCACGTTAAAACAAGCAAACCCTGCTTCGCTGAGAAGACGCAGTTGTCGTCTTGTGCTCCAGATCAAGACTCTCTAAGTACCCATGGCAGGAAGATGATTAAACCAAGCCCTTACACACAGATTTGTGCCATTTCTTCTGCATATTCAATAACAAAAACATTAATTGTTGGCATTTTGCAGCCCAAGGCAAACAAATGTACAAAGCCACTTATTTTAATCGGGTGTAATGCAAAGTAACTTTGATTCTTTGTTTGGGCTGACCATAGAAAATTGATGAAGATTACCAGACAGGACTGTAGAAAACAATTGGGTACATACAAAGTAATTTGATTGTTTCATGAACCTAAAACAATTAAATATTTGAAGAAATGGATGAGAACTAAAGATTGGGGACCCCTAAAAAAAACCCAAGGCAGTCGCCTACCTTGCCTAATAGTAAGACTGGCCTTTATGACAACTTAAACTTCCAAATTCCAGGCCAAAATGTTTGACAAACACACCTGACCACACTAATAAGGGTCCTATCGGCTTGAATTAAGCTGTTTTGAAGCAGGGTTAAATTTTATAGAAATAATCTAAAGCAGTGGTCAACTGTCCAAACATAGTTACTGTAATTTGTTATTTTGAAGGAAAAAAAAAACATATAAAAAAGATTATCTGGTAATTAAAAACATTACCTGATTATATCAGGGATTATAGCTGGTACATCTCAGACACAAGTTATGTCGTTGCAGCAATGTTAATGACAAGCTGCTAATACTTTATTATTTTACTTGAAAAAAATCAAGGAAAAGGGCTTTACTTCTTTACAAAGAGTTTTACAAATATTCGGCTTTGAAAGCTTCGTTAAAGGGTTTGGAATAATTATGAAGTGGTGCAGTTTAAAAATAATTTGATTTAAATTAATTTAATGTGGAAAATATTTTTTTTTACCCCTACCCACCCCGATCCATTCAGGAGAAGAATTTCAAAAAGGTACAAAAAAACACAACAACAACAACAACAACAACGCCTCTAACCTAATCGGTGAAGATTTGTACAAAGCAGTGAGATGTGCTTTTTTGTTGCTTTTTATTCACCATTTTTGACCATTTTATATCTTGAAGTTAACTTATGGAAGAACAAAAACAGACTTTGTTGATGTTGAAGCTTAAAAATATATAAATGTTGTAAAGAAAATGTGTTTCTAGAGATTTTTTTAAACATCACGTTACATTTTTTAAAGTTGATTTTATGTATTCGCTTAGGGCTAACAATTATTCACTTATATCTATTCATTTATATTTACCCAATATCATTCATGAAATCTCACAAGATCCCAGGATTAGCCTAACCCATCGATTAGGTTCTCCAGAGGGATAAAACCCCTAAAAGCATATTAAGCTAGAAAACTGTCATTTTTGGGGATGAGAGATTCTTAATATATTTTCAAAAGCTTCGCTTCAAATTCCATCGACCCATTCTGCATTTACCCATCCATTAAATCTCCAGTCAAGCTGCATGAAATTGGACTCACCTCCAACAAACTGAATCCCCCCTGCCACCCGCCCGATGGTGCGGGAGATTAGATCAGTAACACAGCATCCCATTATAGCTGTGAGAGCCACCAAGAGCAGCAATCCGCAGCCTGTCCCTGTCACCACGGTGCAGATCCGCCACTCCAGACTTGGGATGCCCTGAAAGGAAGCGTAGCGCCCACACTGCTCCAGCATAATGGTTCCCCCCCGGGTCTCATCCCTTATGGGATAGGAACAGCGGCGAAATGTTCCAAATGACACAGGTTTACCCATTTGGGAACCAAGCAGCCAGTATGGCATGAAGAAGCCAATGCAAGACGAAGCTGCACAGAGCAAGGACAACAGGGCCCATATGACACCCGTGCATGTAAGACTTGATGCCATCTCCCTCACAGATTAGAAGCAAACGATATCAGGTCGAGTGTGAAAGCAGACCTCCTTTTAAGCCCACCAGCCCAAGTTCTTCCTCAGTCTTCCTGTTTGGTTAAACCTGACGAAACAGCAAAAACACAGAAGATGAACACCAAGACATCTGTTTAGTCATAAATCTAAAGTGACAGGTTCAACAGAGCGCTCAAGTTACTGAGATGTGTTCTGCTCCTCTTGTAAAAAAACATGTGTATCTTGTCACCTGTTTGTCATTTACAGTAGATTTGAGGTGCTTCGTTTACCACACGGCTAGAAATTACTTTTCAATCCAGACAATATCTTTTTACAGTGTTGTACACACACAATAAAATATATATTTTACATTATATATGACATGTCTATATGTAAGTGTGATTTAAAAAAAAGAAAGTAACAGCACACATAAGTGTGGTAAGCTTTTAAGCCAGAAGTGCTTCGTTTACCACACGGCTAGAAATGACTTTTCAATCCAGACAATATCTTTTTACACTGTTATACACACACAATAAAATATATATTTTACATTATATATGACATGTCTATATGTAAGTGTGATTTAAAAAAAAGAAAGTAACAGCACACATAAGTGTGGTAAGCTTTTAAGCCAGAAGTGCTTCGTTTACCACACGGCTAGAAATGACTTTTCAATCCAGACAATATCTTTTTACACTGTTATACACACACAATAAAATATATATTTTACATTATATATGACATGTCTATATGTAAGTGTGATTTTTAAAATGACAGTAACAGCACACATAAGCTAAGCTTTTAAGCCTGTTCATATGAGTTATTACACATTTTGTTGTAAACATGTATCGTGCTATAACTTGCTCCCTGAAAACATTTTGCTCTTTTACTATTATTATTATTTTTATAATGAAGACTAACACTGTCACTTTCACAACAATCAACCCATCATATAAAATCATATGAAGTATACATTTCTTGAATTTAATTAACATAATGTTAACTAAAATAACTTAAATTCAACAGTCTCAAACTAGTTCTGTTCTTGTCGATGTAAACAAACGGAAAGGCGCAGAGCGAACTTTCATATTGAGTCCAAAAGTGAGACTTGATTCAAGCTCAGGAACGAGGACTTACATGTCTGTGCCGATGAATGTATCCCGAGGTTGAAAAAGAGCAAAAAGCCGACAAATGTTGCTCTCAAGTCGGCCGTCTCTAAAGTCTTCACCGCTGTCGTCCGGAGTCCACCCACAGCCCGGGCACATGCACGGCTTTGCCCGCGAATCGAGAGAGAGTGTTCGGCTGAGTGAGGGGGAGAGAATGCGAGCCGAACGTGGGAAACCGCGAGCAGAGGCGTCAGTCTCCGCGTCCTCCGCCCAGGGGCTGCACCGACAACACGCTGCTCTCCCCGCCGACCGAGAGAGGCTCCGCCCGGCTCTTTCTAAGTGCCCCGTCAAAGTCAAAGTCGCTCCTCTCATTCTTGTACGTTGAACAAAAGAAGCCAAATTCCATGACCCCTGCTGCCACGATGAAGAAATTCTCACTCACCCTACTCACTCAAATAAAACAATAAAATAGACGGGCTTAAAGCAGCTTTAGGAGCTCATCATGTCCAAAAAGTGACATCTAATAATTTATTTCTTATAGTAAATAGCTAATTTATATGCGAAGCTTAATATAAATCTACAATAAAATGCTAGATTAAATATAAAGCAAAAATATCAAAATTTTCTAATGGTAAGTATTTTTATCATTAATAATAACACTCATAATAATTATAATGAGTTTCCCTATTATAAAAAAATAGACGGCTGAACCGCAATTTCATTTTCTTTTAGTAAAAATGTTTATAAATACAATTATTAAGTTGATTAAACGAACCTATACATCCTGTCGATTTATTTGGTTGAATAGATAGTTTTGTTAAAAAATTTACATTTTTAATAGTCTTTTGGCTTGCAGAACTGCTTGAGCCATAAAACTTGCTTTGAGAAGACAGTTTCCCCCTTCTCAATTTGATAAAATATCAAGAAAATATTTGCTGTTATGTTTGGAGTAGTGTAAATCTTTTACACTACTAGTTTTTAATGAAAACGTTTAGTAAAGGATTTTTATTTGTTAGATGTAACAAATAGTACTGTGCTTGTGACTTAAATTGAATCAGCATGGACAATATTTATGCTTTAAACAAGATTTTTGATTGACATAAGTGTTAAAGCACCACTACTGTGATTTTGAAAGGTTCATTATTTGATTCTGGAGGTCTCCAACACTTGACACACGTGTAAGGTAAAAAAAACTTTACTTGCTTTCTTTTCTTACAATATGCAATACAATATCGAGATTCACAAATGATTCATTTAGTGACTCGTTCATAATAAACCCCTTGTTTCAGTTTTAAAAATCCAGCAGGATGTTCCTCAAGCCTAAAGTTATGTTTCACACCGCAGGAGAGGTCAGTTTTAAAAACCAAAACAGCGGTCCTTTAATGGAAAATTTTCACATGAAAAAAAGTATTAGAAAATCAGGATAAAACACAAAAATAGTCATGCTGTGGATGCGACTAACATAAGAATTTTGAGCCAGGATTTCAACATTGCTATTGTTTTGACATCTCGGACATCTGCCAGTATCAAAACCCTTTCACGTTTGCTCTGCTCTGCCTAGTATTGTAAGCGTGGTTGGCGAGAAATGGAGAAGGGTAGTAGTCGAATTGTCCAAGTGTAAGTCCGGGACCAATGAACAACCTGGACCCAGAGATTACCCCCCCTTAGTTTTACAATCATTACCACAGTTTAAACGAGGAGTAGATCATCTTACGCAAAGTGAGAAGTGAAACGTGAGTTGAGTGGCGAAGGGGTGGAAGGAGAGATAGCTTGCATAATGTAGATGTTAGCTCTTTGGTCGTGACTTATATACTGGAGATGATATGGGTAGATGGGACCATATGATTAGTCAATTATCAGCCAAGCTCATCCCGAACCTATGTTAATCCGTATAATTCAACGCACCCTAAAACGATGCACTTCAAATGGAAAAACTGTCATTTTCAGTAAAGCACTGCAATGTAAAGCTATCACACACATTGGTGTGAAATTCATCCTCACTAAACAGCACATAAAATTGATGTAGCATATCACATTGAGACTGAGGGCAGCAAACGACCTTCAGGATGGGACAGAGGAAGGGTACACTGTCAGCACCTCTTCTAGATCCATCATTATCATTCCATCCTGCAGTGTCCGTTCTCCTCAGCAATGTCTCTCTAGTGCTTTGCCTAATGTGGCTCTAATGATGCTTTAGTATTCAATATCTTCACTGCTGCTGCATGCACTTTATTATAGAGCAAAAGCAACATCTGAGATTCACAGCATGTTGAAGCCGTACTGACCCTGATGAGAAATGCAAATGAGGGAGGCCATCTCTTCTCCTTTCCCTCGTGTGATGAAGCCGTCCGCAGTCGTGCAGAATTCATGGAAGAAGCCTCTTGCACATCAAATGTCTTGAGTAAAATGAGTATCTTATTATTTGAGGCTTTGATGTGGATTCATCATTATAGAGCGATGTGATAGTCTGCTTGCCCGGTTCTTAAACAAGTAAAAAGACGAGAAACTGTTTGCTCAAGCTCCACTTTAAGGCTGAAAATTCTCTAGACAAGATCTTATGCTGCTTTCTCCCCTGACCTGTTTTGGTATTTTGGGGGCTTTTCTACCTCTGTTCCCTTATTGTAACCATTTGGATGAGTTTCAAAAAGTGTGGATAGTCAAGACACGTTTTTCTGGAATGAAAAGATGACATCCTGTTTATTGCTGATTGATCACTCACTGCTTGTTGATTGGCTAGAAATAAATGTAGTGAACTCGAGTTCTTTCTTGCTCTTTTTGACATGTCTCCCATTATCTGCCTTTAAAACAAATACTTTGAGGCACCATTAGCACAGCATAAAGAATTCTACTGTGGTTTCCATTGCTTCATGTATTGTGCTATCAGCTTTCTGCATTTCTGTGGCAGACTTGCTATTCCTCAAGCAGAACTAGACTGATGAAGTGGAGTGACTCAGAGCTGAATCTGGATGTCGATGGGTAACATAGCTTTGGTAATTCGAGCTAAGCCATCTCATGCTGTTTTTAAAAGAATCAGAATCAGAATCAGCTTTATTGCCGTGTGTGTGTGTGCGCACACAAGGAATTTCCTTTGGTACTATGGAGCCATCAGTGCAAACAACATAAGTACAATACAAACCACAAAAGTACGGTAAAGTGTAACACGACAAGCTATTAACATAAGGCCATGAGGTAGAATAGAGGATTGATGAAATTAAATGTAAACAGTTGAACAAAGTCTATAAAGTGTGGTGTGCTTAAGTGCAAAATGTAAGGAGACGAAAAGTGTGCTCACCTCGATCGACTTTCCTGTTCTGTGTCTTCTTCTACTATAGTTCGCTTCTTCTTCCTGTGTTTCCCTGATCTAGTTTGCATCTCTGCATCCGCTGGCTCAGATTCCTGAAAACAAAAGCTGATGAATATTGGTTAATGAAGCAAAAATTATTCTGTGTATGATCCAATTAGCCTCGTTTGGAATCTGACTTCCTGTGTCTCTGTTGTCCATATGGAATGTTTTGTGAAATACTAAACTTTTATGACTTAAAATTCGTTTTGTATTTCATCACCAACATACACTCTTTGAGCAAGATTAATTTGGGTGGCAAAACAAAATCTACCAGCTATGACACTTAAAAAATCTTGAATTGACAATATTTGGCTCATTATGACTCCATTAGCTGATGATTAATAGCTCACAAATCAGTTTGCAGCTTGCAACTGCTCTCCGCCTGACTGACCTGACTTCAACTCAAGATTCTTTAAATCTCGACCTCTGTAACCAGTATAAGGAAGCAGCAATCATGTGTTCAGCAGAGTGGAATTCATCTGTGTATTACTGTTTTAAAAGACAGTGATTAAATTAGTGGCATGCTGACATATGCTATCCTCATAAATATTTCCAGGTGTAAACTGTGATCTGTCGTTCTATCACCTGTGAAGCTCCTGACAGGTTTTTAACCCAAGGAAATAAAACCAGTCATCAAAACTCATCTATTAAAATGATTCATCCGTCCTCTCACTCCCCAAGCGGTGAACACGAGCTCTCAGAAGTTCATAGCAATCTTTTTCAACAGTCTCACATTACTTGGTGTATGATTGTCACGATGCTTAATGTGATCCATGGAGACAACAGTACTGCTAATGATGAAGAATCTCACAAGAGAAGCTAACGAGATCTGAGTCAACACATTTACCTCATACCCTTGAGTATGCCAAGACAGTAACATCCTCCCTGTGACATCCCTTCATTATTCCAGACAATAAAAGCCACTTTGAAGGGATTGTTACATTTCTTCCTTCAGTTCTTTGAGGTAGAACCATAATGCGAATCAGCAGATAAGCCATTTCTACCAATCTACCAATAAGTAGTCTTATATAGTATATCAGAATTGCAACTACAAATAAATGCTTATTTTATTCACAGAACACTGTTCAATGAAAATATATTTGTCTACAAATACACAGAGGTAGGAAGAGTATCCAAATTTACTCAAGTAGAAGTACGTACCAAATAATTAGTCAAGTAAGACTAAAAAAGATAAATTTACTCAAGTACTTTGTTACAAGTTACTTTTGATTTAAACGATACAATACAAACACACTAGCTATTGCATAGACAACTTTTGTTTTTTTTCCAAAGGGGAAAATAATGTACAATGTATGATTGCAAACAAAAATCAAACTTAAATTACAAAGGCGATACATGCAACCTAAAAAAATTCTCCATAATTTTCCAAACACATGTTTATCCATATATAGTCATTAGAAAGCAGTTCATGAATATCTAACTATCCATGATAAGTTTTCAATGACTTGAGGTTTTTGTGTGACTTATCATTAACATTATCATTAGTGGACCGCTTCTGAGGGAAATAATATGGTTAGTTTCACTCGTAAGCTTATTAAAGTTGTAAAATCTTTAAAATCCATACACTGTATATAACATGGACGTGAAACGCCTGAAATTTCACATGACTGGTATTTGAGGCTGAAAACGGTGGTAGTCAACAATAGTCATCATGGAATTGCGTCACTTCCCGGTAGCCAAATATGGGTCTAGAGAGGCGGGAGATATAGGCATAGCACAGACTTCTGATTGGCTGAAGGTTTACCGCTAAATATAACTTAAACAAAAACAAAAGTAAAAATAATTCACCCCCTTGAGAGTGTTCCTTAAAGTCAAAACTAGTGATATGAAAAAAAAAGAAAATCTGCATCACCATGTTTTTTAGCTCCAAAACATTTTAACAATGGAGTGAATGAGAAGCTGCTCACTTCCGACCCCATGCCCCCTGAGTTACTCCACTTCAGTCACTTCCTATTACACAAAGAGAGTAAGAGGTTGCCCCTTCGTCAAATATTTGCATTTTTTTTATTCACTGGATCATGAAATATCAGTTAAATGATTCCACTCACCAGGTATACAATGTTTCTTTATAGTGGCTGTATAAAATGTTCTCTTCCATTACAGTGTTGTATTCTGATTAATTTTAGACAGCAATCAATAAAACTTTTTTCTATAGCACCTTCCAACAGCCAAAACTAACCAAGGTGCTGTACAAAGACAAAATAGGTAAAAATATACAAGGATAAAACAACAAACAAAAAATAGGAATACAATTTTTATTCAAAAAAATACAACCGTGTTATATTAAAGTCTAAGAAATGAAAGCAATTTGAAATAAATGTGTTTTCAGTCTCACTTTAATCACCATCAAGGCAGATATGGAGGGAAGGTCTTTGGAAACACCCCGGCAAAGGAACTTCCAGCAGGTGTCTCCCCACGGATCTTAAAACTCTGTTGGTTTGGTGGCGAATTAAAATCTCACACAAATAAGATTAGGCAATACCATTCACTGCGCTAAAAACAAATAAAATAATTTTATATTGAATTCTAAAACCGGGAGCAAGTGCAGGGAGTACAGAATAGGTATAATGTGTTCATGTCTTTTAGTACATGAGTAATCTGATTTCATTTGCAACTTAAAAATCATGGGTTTCAACATACCAAATATCAAAGGTATGATGTATAAAGGTAAAGTGATTAAAAACGTTACTTTAACATACAATAACATGCTCTGACAGAGTACATGGTCATAGATTCTGCCAGTTTCCACGAAAATCCAAATAGTTTTCACTTCATGCTGTACACTTTTATAGTACTTTTGGCCTATTTTGTGCATACATTTTTTGGTACAAATGTTCTTTGCCTGAGCCAGCCAGCAAAACAAACAAAGGTTCTTATATATTTACTGCTGAGACCTCTAGTGGAGAAAATCTATATATAGAAAACAGTCACAAATGAAGAGTCTACATTTGAAGTATTAAAATTATAAAAGCAGCTGTAATTAGTACTGTAATACTGAACTGAAAATTAAATCAATAACAGATTTACATCAACTCTCTCAGAAACAAACCTCACAATAGAAACACAGAGGTGTCTCCAACCAACAGTAACAGGCTTTTTCTTACAGTGTCCTTCTTCAAAACAGTGTGACCCAGACACTTCCGCCAGCCGAGTTAATGGTCAGATCAGCTGTGCAAGCAGGAGTCCTTCTACCATCTGACCCTCAGCTGCTGTGCAGTTTGGCGTACAACTGACATGTCTGGGAAGAAAATAATGAAAAAATCTTTCAAATTGAAGCTCAACTTGCCCATGCCATTTAGCGTCCTTCAAAAGAACCAAATCATGTAATTAAAGGGAGTGTGTGTTGTGTGCTAGAAAGAGGTGCAGAAAGCACCAATTACTACAAAATATCAACCAGGTCCCTTGTTTGTTTTGGCCACGAACAGAGACCTGTTTAATTAGGATATGGCTACCTTGTCATTTTGCCACCCCAGTCATTAGATTAAAAAGTCAGAGGTCAGTTGTGCACTTGCTGTTGGTTGTTTGAGGTCCAGAACCTGCTATTTGGCTTCACTTGCTTAAAAGGGTTGTTACTTTAATATCTTAATGGAAACTAATGCACTTAGCTAGCTTATGCCTCCTTGTGGATGACTTCAAAACAACCACATATAGTTTCTAAAGCTATTTAAATATTTGTTTTGATATGATTAAGCATAATGCTTTGAAATATTTATTTACTATAGTTTAGCAAAATAACCAATGAAACCAATAACTCTCATATGTATTAACTTAGTCATAAAGCATGACATAAATGTGTCCTCAAAGCTGTGTTAACTTTAACTGAACAATAATCAGAGATGATAAAATAGTTTGTTAAATGACTTTTGTGAGAAAAAATATTGTAATGTAAAAATAAATCTGTAAGAACACAAGCAAATATAGTTACTGGCAAGAACATTAATGATTTAATTAGACAAAACTGTTATAACAAGGCACAAGGAACAGAGTGAAAGATGAGGAATGACTCACATTATCTAATTCAAATTAAAAAGTCTCACATAAAAATAACAAGCTCTACCAGGTGACCAGAACACGCTAAATAGATTGTGGTGGAAAAAAAGAAGAACAATGCTGTGGTAGCCAAGCGGTCAGGCATGAGCAGGACCAAGCAGAGACCTTTTGAGGATCAGGTGCTCAAACTTATATAAAACGATAGACACTCCTTCAGACCCGAATTAATAAAAAAAGTTTGTTTTAAGTCTGTTTGTTTTACAGTTAACAGTTATTAAGTAAAAACTCTTATGTTGTTATTTTTTATCACTCCAATGTATATCAGATATAAAAATAGGTAATTGTCAGAATATTTATAAAGGTGTTTTAAAACTTGAGGTATTTCACTTCATGTTCAATCTATGAGAAAAAAAAAAAGAAAGAGAGAGATAGAGATAGAGATAGAGAGAGAGAGAGAGATATATAGAGATAGAGAAGAGAGAAAGAGAGATATAGAGATAGAGCTATCTAGAGATATAGATAGATATAGAGAGAGATATATATAGATATATATATATATATATATATATATATATATATATATATATTGCATAAATCTTCCATAAAAAGCATGTAATATTTCTTAAAGATAAATGTTGCCATTTACTGTTTTTTTTCTTCTTCAGATTATAACGGGATGAGCTTCTTTCACATTTTACTGCTCAAAAAATGTTGATGTTAGAAAATTTTTGTTTGAGAGAAATTTTCTAAAAAGCAGTACATAGCGGATGAAATTGGGTGCTCATTGGAATGGAAGCAGGGTCTGAAGGGGTTAACGTGCATCACTCCAAATAAAGGTCAAACTCAATCTGTTGAACTTCTGAAACATGAAAACGTGTGTTTGTGACAGGGAACTCCAAACAATTGGGGACAGCTCCACAAGCTAGCATTTGTCTACCAAGAACGATTTCCCATCAAGCTCATCATCGGTTGACTGAGAAGCCAGTCTGCTTTTGGTATTTTGACAGTGCTTGGAACCCTAATACCACCAAAACTCTAGCAAACACTTGAAAATAGAACGATCAGATTTGCCATTCATTATTAAAGTGATTTTATTAACATTATTTTACATTATTGAACCATAAGGGGTTAAGGAATTCAAAATATAATGTGGACAAATTTGTATTTAAATACATTTGTTTAAATAAATTTTCCCAGTGATGGGTTGCGGCAGGGAAGGGCATCCGCTGCGTAAAACATATGCCAGAGAGTTGGCGGTTCATTCCGCTGTGGAGACCCCGAAAGGGAAGAAAGCCAACATGAAGATGAATGAATGTTTAAATAAATGTATTTGACTTGGGATGTATAAGCAGTTTAAAAGGGTCTTTTAACTATTCGTCAAAACAAAAGTCATTGCATTCAATAAAACCAATCTTTGATGGTTGTGTACTTTTTACATTTGAGTCACAACTTTCGACCCAAAGCAGTAATTGGATTCTTGGTGTGTGTGTGTGTGTTTTTTTTAGGGATGAATGCTTAGATAAAAATATCGCAAGTGTTATTTGATATAAATCTATAAAACATGCTAATGCATATAAAGACAAGTTTTAACAACACATCCCTAATGTTTCAAAACCATTCAAATATATTTGACAGAAGCTTACCTTTCTACTTACCAAAAGGTTCTATAAAAAATAATTGAATGGTTTTGAAACATTAGGGATGTGTTGTTAAAACTTGTCTTTATATGCATTAGCATGTTTTATAGATTTATATCAAATAACACTTGCGATATTTTTATCTAAGCATTCATCCCTAAAAAAACACACACACACACACCAAGAATCCAATTACTGCTTTTTTTTTAGGGATGAATGCTTAGATAAAAATATCGCAAGTGTTATTTGATATAAATCTATAAAACATGCTAATGCATATAAAGACTAGTTTTAACAACACATCCCTAATGTTTCAAAACCATTCAAATATATTTGACAGAAGCTTACCTTTCTACTTACCAAAAGGTTCTATAAAAAATAATTGTTTTAATCATTATATGTTTCTGTATTTGTATCTGTATTTAAGTGGATGTGGCTTAATTTATTTTGTTTACTTTTGCTTCTCTACACACAATTTCTCAAAAACAACTCTTCCCATTGCTGTATAAAAATAGCCTTTCTGCATAAAAGTAACATTTGCTTCACTTAAAATTGACTAAATAAACAACCGGGAGGTAGTGCCTCGTCTCTATTGCTCCTTGTCTATGCAGCCACCACAAGGAGAAATCAAAATGTCCATATGAAATCGTAAAGCTTTTTATGGAGGTAAACATCCAGCTAGATAGACAGTTTTATTGCTTGAAGTACATTCCATCTGATGAACTATCCCTTTCATTCAACACATGCTCTCTGATGCACATTCAGCCTCATCTTTACTTAACTTGCCTCAGATCACCCCAGCGTATGTTGCCATGAGGACAAAATCCTGCGGTAAACATGTTTATTTCCCAAAACCCAGTAAAAGTGAACGCAAAAGGACAAGTGTGTGTGTTTTTTAAACAGGAATGAGTTGACTCATGCTCCTCTATGATGATGATTTAGCCTAAACTCGATCTCTTTGCTCTAGTTAATAGGCCTCAAAGCAGCATAAATGTTGGGAACCGTCTAATATAATACAGCCTGGTTCTGTGTTATAGGATTGAATCTGAAATTTATTTTTTCGGTATTCTATATTCTCTGAAATAGGCCTAGTGGATTCTTGCTCAAAGGGGAAAATGTGAAGAAAAAAACATGTTTGTGCCATTAAACATCTGCTGATGAAACACTGTATAACTCCAGTAGAGGGAGTGCTTTACTGTTTTTGACACCTCAAGCTGAATGCTCATTTGAATCCAGTAGGTGGCACTGTGGAATTTATTTTAGAATAACGTACTGCCAAATTAAGCACATTTATTACACAGTTGCTAAACGAGCTAACAGGACAAGCTACACCAGACTAGACTCGATATCTGTTAGCGTGTGAACTAACGAGTGTTTTAAGATGTTAAAGAGAGAAGAAAGCAGCACTGTATTTCTGAATTTTTTACTGCAAACCTAAATTTTCTAAGTTGTAGTTTTGGTGAGCTAAAAGCTGCCATCAAGATAACTAAATACATGTTTAATTAAAAATATTCATTTTAAAAGCCTCCTCTGTTACAGTATTCAATCATCACATTCCAACTTCTAAAAAGAAAAAAACTGTATTATAATGTTCCACTCCCTCTCAATTATTGTCTTTATTTTTTATATTAAAAACAGTCATCTTCTGCTTTGATTACTCTTTAGTCACTTTTAGCTAGCTCTTCATGAGATTATTGTCTGAGATGGTTTTACTACAGCTTTAAAAGAGTTCCCAGAGTTAAACATTTTGCCCTCACGCTTTGTTCCATCCCAAATCATCTTGATCTGCAGCAGGTCAGGAGACTGTGGGTCACAAGCCGAAGCGCCCTATAACTCTTTCTTGGTCACATGGTTCTTACCTGTCCAGGAGAATGTTTTCTTCAAGTACAAATTACAAACAAACAACTCAAACAGTACGAGAGCAGGCCACTGCAGCATGCTGTGGTATTTATGCTGGTTCGGAGTGCTTTGACTTTTGAATAGATCTCCACCGGTCACTGTCACCCCCACACCATCACAGCTTCTCCTCAATGCTTCACTTTATGCAGAGAATTAGAGACTGTTAACCTGCTCTGTGTCAAGAACACATGGTGGGGGGAACCAAAAATCTCAAATTTAAACTTTTAATCTTACGTTTTTATTGTGTAAAATAGGACTAATATAACCCTAGAAGTAAAGGTCTCTGTCTTATTTTTCTTGGTTGTCCCATTTTGTCATGGCACTTCATAGATTTTGTTACTAGACTTTTTTCTTGATAAAATGACCTTCTCATAAAGTAATACCGGACTGTTGTTTCTTTTAACTTAGCTGACGAGTTCTTGTCATCATACGAATTCTACCTACAGTCAAATAGAGCTGACTTCTGTAAAACCGAGATGGCCACATTATGAAGCTCAAAGTTTCATGGTTATCCTGTCAAGACATCAAAAAGTGAAAATGGAATTGAATAATTCATGAATATTTTTTTATTTATACAAAAGCAAAAAATGCAAATATTTGAAGGTTATTTAAAAACTCCCAACAATTATTACAGTGGAATACTTACAGCAATCTTCAGATACTGTATTGCATTTGCACTCTTTACACTTTAGAACATGTTAAGTGTTCATTTCTGAACCACTTTAGTCAAAGTATCATTCTTGACTCACTATGAGACTGTAAAAGCACATTAAAAACACTGAATATTTTATACAGGAGGAGTCATCATTTAGGGAAATCTAGTAGAAGACAATGGGGGCTAAGGGTGTCTTGCAACAAACACACTTTTGAACTAAGCATTTACAGTCTATTACATCATTTTATTGTCACCTCTACACATTTCCATCTTACAACTGGGAATTGAACATTACAGGGTAAATAACTCTCTTTTTCTCAGGCAACAGTTAACAAAGATACATTTGCTACACGTGTATGTTGCATACCTACATTTTATATGTATACATCAAGATTATATTTAATATGTTATAGTTACTTGGTCAACTGATAGAACTTCTAGTGTGAGGAACCCGAGTTAGACTTTGACTTTGTAACAAATTGCATATTGTTTCTACCCTTCTGTAAGTCTCTTTGGCTCTGTACAAAATAATTTTGTGAACATTATCCATTAAAAAATACATTTTGATATTTTTTTTAATTAAGGTACACAGCAAATAGCAAAATACGTGTACATCTCGATGTTTCACAAGTTTGAGGACAAGTAGAGTTAATTTTCCTGGAGTTAAAATGCTAGAATTAACTACTTCAGCAACAAACAAGATCTTGTGGTGAAAACATGGGAAACACAAATGCTTAACAACATTTTGGGAGAAGCACAACATACAGGTTCAGAGTAATTTCCATTTTATCAGTGTAACTGTTAAAGCACCCCCACACTCCCACAGCTCCTCCCCCATGCTTCATTTCATGTACGTAGAGATTTCACCTTTTTGTATCACACAAAGACATGGTAGGTGGATCCAAAGATTATAAATTTAGACTCTAAACTTAAGATTCTTAAGAACTTAAGATAGACTGAACTAAAGTCCTTTCCTTATGTCGATGTAAAGATATCTACTATAAGAATATTTAGATTGGGGATTTAATTTTCTTTTCTAAAGCTAATGCCCTGGATTAATGTAACTCAAGCCATAAAGGTGGGTTACTGGAAAGTTTTAGTTAGGTAACTTTTTTCTTGGTATAATGAGTAATACCGAGATGTTGTTGCTTTTTTACTTAGCTAAAAACAGGCAATAAAACAAATACTCAACTTAACACTATGAGGGAAACAATATTGGTTCTATTAATTGCTAGAAATTGAGTTTTAGTATTCCCACCATTTCACTTAAATGTTAGCAAAACATTACATTAATTCAATTTTGTATTATTATTTTGTAAAAGTCAAATTAAATGGACAGAGATGTTAAATAAGGTATAAATGTTTAAACCATGCTATCATCTAAACATATATCAATGCTCTATATGGAGGTAAATCGACACATTCTGGAGTGGATAATTGAAGGCGTTCATTTTGAATTATTATTTAGCTGACATGAAGTAAACTCTTTCAATGTTGCCATGTTAAGGGACGAGGACTAATGTGGAGATTGAAAGTCAATGATGAGCAGACTTCTTCACACAGCCTCCAGTCACACAAAGCTCTTTAATTGGCAAAAAAAAGCCTGGCAGACTTTATTTACTCACTGTTTACAGGGTAGAGCAAGAAAGTAGGACAAAAACTCACGTGTCTGGCCTCAACACCAATGTCTTATCGGAACAACAGGATCAATAAGTTTGAGATATCTTGATGATAAAATTATGATAAAAAGTTATTACAGTTTTTTTAGACAGCGTTGATATAGTATGATTTGTCAATCAAATAGATTTTTTACTCTGTAACTTCATTCCCACTATAACCTACTCTCATTCAACTCTTTTTAGTATTTTGAATATTTTACATTTTTAAGTTTAAATCAAAATCCAGAAGTTTTCGCTCAGAATGTACAAACATCTAGGAAACAAACTATTTTTATTTTATTTTAAATGATATCACACAATTCTGCCAAATAATATTTTTACATGATGTATTTATACTTTAATTATATTCATTTTATTAAATAAAAGTACAACACAATCAGAAAAAGTTTAAATCTTGTTGTTTCAACTATTTCAGTATGAGCTGTCTTAATTTTACTCTGGGCGGAGTTTAAATTATAGATTTAAAGGTTCAGTGACATTGAGTTATTTCAATAAATTAGCCTAATTGTATTAACATTTACAATTAACATTAGCCTAATTGTATGGGAGATGTGAATCTTTTACTTATAAAGTCTCTATTTTTTTAATTAAAATTGCATTCAATCTCCTCAATTTCTAGCCCGGGCTTATTCCGGAAATAAGCTGAGATTTTAATTTGGCAAACTCTGTATCCACTCCCCAGTTATTCACCTATTGGTTAGTGATTTGCATATTCATGATGTGTATGCAAAGTTTCTGTCTGACGGTCAACATAGATTCGAGAGATTCTAGAGGGATTAATTATGAGCAAATGCAACACAAGAACACAGAGCTAGCAACAGTATAGACACTATGATGGCTTTTGGAGGGAACAACATTATACAACCTTATCTCTCTGAGGCAGAGTCATATAGATGTTTGGTTTCTGTACACCCTGGAATCAAGCTTTTGCTTTTAATCCTTACAAGTACTTTTAATAACCTCCTTTTAATCCTTTTGATAACACAAGTTCAAGTTGTGTGCTGCTCTCCCGTTTCAGTCTGTTTGATTTGCCCACGTTGGTCTCCGGACATTACAAGGGAAGGCGTTGCTTTGTGGATAGTGATTCATCACTTCCGGGGGAGGGAAATCAGCCCTTTCATATCCAGTCATGATGTTACGATGGGACTCGTGTGATGTCATCAATGATGTGAATAAAACCCGTTTTGAAAAAAAAATGTCTGGCATACAAACAGCGACTTGTGTTCCATCCCACAAGGGCAGAAGATCTCTCAGCAGAACCTTCTCTCTCACTGTCCCTGGATGGTGGAACAAACTCCTGATCCAGTCAGGAGAGCAGCAACACTAACCGCTCTCAAAAATGAACTGAACACTCTTCTCTTCAGGGAACACCTACTATAAAAAAATCCTCTTTTTCCTCCTCTGTATTTATTTTCTTCCTGCTATGGTTTTTTGATCAGTTGCTAAAACTCCTATTATGAGCAAGCTGAGATAGACTGACACTCAGTCTGAGACTGTAAGTCGTTTTGGACAAAAGCGTCTGTCAAATGCATAAATGTAAATGTCTTATAAATCACCATAAAAGCCGCAAAAGGCTCACTATGGCATGATATCTTCAACTACTAAACTGAGGAAAATGCAAGACTAAAAAATGCTAATTACGATTTACACTGATCCAATTTCTAAAATCCCTTCTATATATATTTCTTTTCTTTACTATTGCTTTTTGACATTAGCAGGCTTAATTTACACAAACCTTCGACGTAGAGATGTCTATTACAAGAACTCAGGGAGGCATTCATCTGAGCTCTAATCTGAGATGCAGATACATTTTTATTCCTGAGGCTAATAACCCGGATTAATGTAGCCCTGGCAGTAAAGATGTTTCTCTTGGCTCAAAAATAGGCAAAAAGTAATCGACAATGGAAATTGTTCTCTTTTTGCACACTATCCATTTTACTTCAAACCAAACATACAGTCCATCTGCCTACACGAGATCTATAAAAGCAGATCACAAGTTTAAAGGGGAATTCACAGCGCATCGATGGGAACCTCCCTTTGTTCTATCTGTTCTGAAACCCGCTGACACAGTGAAAAGAGAGAAAATGTCAGACATCTGCCTGCTGGCCACATTGCTCATTTAACAGCTATGTAAATCACACCACTTGCACGGTTATAAAACCACTTCACAAGCTTCGAACTCAGACGCTCCAACCAACCAAACCCAAAACTGCATTGTTAATGCAAATTTGTAACAGTAAAGTCTGTCTGTGACTATTCTGCACAGTCAGAGGGTCTCAGAAAACAAACTGGTTACGTAAGGTTAAAACGTATTTCTCAATTAACCGATACTCTGATTAGATTTAAAGCTGAAATCACCAGCAGGCCTTCGCTCAGATTGAACTGAGACTGAGATGGAAACAAGCCTTTTAGAACTAATGAGTAGCTTTTAGAAGCTCTCTGCAAATTTGGTTTTTATTATCAGTCAAGAAAAATGAAATTTACAAGACAATGTGCCCATGCTAGTTCTGCGTATTTCTATGAAATTCATGTTTAAAAGTTTACAGAGCAACTTACGGGATTAATGAATCATGAATTTATTGCAAAAAAACAACCACCTCTATTTCTTTCACATTATAATTTGATACCTTTTTTAGAATATGATTGAGATTTTCAGAAAACTGACTTTGAGAGTTTTGCTGTGATGAATAAAAGAACAATTTCTGGTCAGCGAATGGTTCTTGCAAAGCCATTACTTTCTTAACAAGAAGGACGTTTCCAGGAATGGCTGTTCATGGAACAATACAAGCCAATAAAGAGGCAATGTCTTTTAAATCATCAAAATCTGATAAAAATATCTCCTGAGAGCAGTTAGGTAACTGGTGAGGGGGGTAAAGACACATTGAAAGAGAGTTATTCTCAAGTCACTGTCTCCAGAGTTTGTCTAATTACTTCACTGAGGATGGACCCTGGCTGAGCAGTGCAGATTAACTACAGTAGCGACAAATGTTTGTTTTTCTGATATCTGGCATAAGGAGAGCTCAGTTCAGCTCCGTCCATGAGTGTAGCGCTTAGTTTTTAAATGCTGGATCACCATTTCCTCTGTAGCAGACATGTTGAACCTCTCTCCACCTTTTGGACCTTGGAAAATATTTGCTGATGCTTAAAATATTTGTGCCATTTCTGATTAAAAAAAACCCCAAACAAACAAACAAACAGTTTCTATAAAAATCAAAGGGAATATAAGTTCTTCAAATGTTGCACACCAAGATGAACTAACTATTTACTAATAATAAAAAACTTCCCAAACATATTGCCAATAAAAAAAATTACTAATTTTCTTTTGTCAATTTTGTAAATGAAAAAAAAAAAACTATGTATTTTGTCTGTCTACTCAAAATTGATAACTTCAAAATTAAGACAGCACAAACAATTTGCGTTCTAATTAACAGCACGATGAGCGTATCCACTGCAGGTGGACGCATTTTATGAGCATTTGAAAATATGGAAGTGCGTTCCTCTTGTTTTGATGGTTTGCATGAGATTAGATCAAATCACAAATTGGTTCTGAAACTTGAAAAAGTTTATTTCTCTACTTCAAGGGCTTCTCTTCAGAGAGCGTTGCAGTGCTTTCAAGGTTTTTATAACATTTCACTTTTATAACAATTAACTAACTTCCAATTTCATAGGTAACAGGCAATGTCCATTGTAAATCTGAAAGGGTCAACAGTACACTATTTCATATATAACTCCCAGAGCTTGCCACCCAAAAGGATGCTATGTCATTAAGTCGCATAACAAGGAGGTCTCTGCAGTAACTTCTTTGCTTTAATAAATCATCTGAAAATGTTCATATAATGCATGTACACAAAGTTTATAGTGTTACTGACATGTCTTTGTAAGAACCACTTACGTAAGAACCAAATACTGAATGTAACATTACATTGAATGATTTAATATTTATTCCATTATTTTTTTAGTAATACTATTTTATTCATAATTAATAAATGTATGTTTACAGTGTTAACTTGCACAGAGGAGTGTACTACATCAATTTGCATTGAGATAAAATTAACACTGAGGCAGGTGTTAAATTGAGTTTTGCTGTGCAACTTCTATCTATAAAATACACTCTACCCTTTATAAATATTCTATGTAAGCAGGTACTTCCACATACAAGACCCTGCCTTTCTATAGCAAGTGCAAAAATATAAATCTGATGCATCATTAAGCTGCGTTTTGTCCCACCCAACACATAACTCTATGTGAGTAAACAGTATCGACAGTGTGTGTGGGGGTGGGTCCTGGTGAAAAAATTAAAACTTTAAAAGGTCCTCTTCACAGAAAAATATGTTTTTCTTCATTTTTTTCAATTAAAATGTCTGCTATATTCATTATTGACAGCTGTTGATGTCTTAGTTTTAAACTTTAGAAATTGAAAACCTGAAATTATTTTGTATCTATTAATTGAGGTCTTGTAACACTATTTAAGCTGTTGCTAATGAGATCTAGTGTGTTATGGTGGGGAGGTGGAATATAAGGTGTTGTCAGTAAACACGGAATATGCTAGATTGTTTAAAAGTTTGACTTTTTAAATTAACTCTTTCAGAACTATTGGCACCTATAAAACATGGGAGGACATTTTTATTGCATAATCAAAAACAATACAACCATTGTGCAAAAAACTCTTTAGTTGGTCATGTTTTTCATTAATTACTGTTGTTTTCAAAATTTTTATAATAAAACGTTTTTCTGTCGTTAAACAGCAGAAAACCAGTAAAAAACGGAGTATTTCCTCTTCTTTTTTCAGTTTTCATCATGAGTCAGAGTGACCCATACACTGAAATTGTGCTCTGCATGGAACCCATCCCAGTGTACACACACACACAGCAGTGAACAAACACACCGTGAGCACTCACCCGGAGCAGTGGGAGCCATGGCTGCGGGGCCCGGGGAGCAGTCGGGGAACTGGTGCCTTGCTTGAGGGCTCCACAGCTGTGTTTCATCACTCACACCACCTTCAACTCGGTGGATCTGTGGATCGAACCTGCGACCTTCTGATCACAAGTCCTTATCTCCTTATACACCAGACAACAACTGCCCTTCAGAAAATCAAACTTGTAAACTTGTTGCTATTACTGTTTTTCCATTATTTTGTTCACTTCCAACCAGTACAAATTAAATTATTGGTCTCCGATTTGCATTTTGAACTTGCAAAGCACAGATCATTTTCTGGCAGATGTCACTCCCTGTTTTATTATGGCCCTATCAATAAATGTAAAAAAAAAAAAAACTCAAGTGTATGTAAACAAAACAATCTGTTCACAGAGCCTTAAAAACATCAGAGCAGTTTGCTTGTATAAACTGTTGTATAATAGTAAAACTGAAAGAAAATCACAATACAGGGCAGTGTATTTTCAGAAGCTGAAATAGAAACTCTTCAGTGGCGTGGCTCCTGAAAGAAATCATCTTTTCATCAGCCATTATCCCTTTTAAGTTGAAGCGTTTAGCGTGTTCGGAGGAATTTCTGTTCTCAGATCTGCTCCATTACACTTGCCTAACGCTCTGGCATAGCTGCAGCGTCTCCCATCAATCCCAGTCAAATAGACAATCCTCTCCTAGTGTTTGGTTTCTGAACAGTGGTTTGATGAACGTATTAGTGATTTATACTATACTTAGTATAGCTGTAGTTTACCTTAAAAAATAAATGAACAAGTTTTACAATTATTGATAAAAAAAAATCATTTACAAATCCCAAACAAATGCCTTGTTTACTCAACTCAGGTTTTTCCGTGGTTATCTGAGCTAATGGTACAAAAAGCAGTAATACTTTACAGTCATCTCCAGGAGAAGAAACTATTGTATTAATTAGAGCCAGAGGTTAAAAGTTTACAGAGAAAAGCTTCAGTGCAGACATTAATAGAGTGCATAAAACTAGCACAGAATATTTCAGCGTTACACAAATGCATCATCTAATACAGGACTCATCTCATCATTTAGGTGAAACAAATTTGATTCAGTGCTGTAACCTCTTTTCAGGTCGCCTTAAACGCCTGTTGCCCATGGTTTCCAAACCAGGTCGCATGAGTGAGGAATTGAGGATCATCTTTGATAGCCAAGATTAAATTGAGAAAAGCATTAAAGGCTGAATTTGATTAGGTGAGCAATAATCGAATCAGAATGAGCTTGTGAGAGTTGGCCTTGCGTCACAGATTCAACACAATTTCCTGGAGAGTGAAGGGATAGGCGGCAGTCCACCGAATATGATCACAACTGACAGACCGTTATCTGCTCATAACACTGAAAACATCACTAGAACACAGAAAACATTCAGTTAAGAAGAGGCTCGACTCGGAAGTGTTTTTGAGCTGAAGTGTTATGTCTTCGAGATTGTAAGGAACCTCAGATGGAAAATCAATGGCTCATTTATGTGTACACTTTACATCTTTTAAAGTTAAACATTATACAGAGGTTTGGTTAGTCCCCGTACATCTTCCACATCTTTTTTTTTATTGAGTAGCCTAAACATTAGCTGAGTTCATTTATGTATTGTAGTTAAGTAACATTGTTGTGTTGCTACTTAAGGGAACACTATTGGAAATATGTGAGAAAAATATTAATTGGGGTTTCTGCGATTTTCATTGGTCAAATTTAAGACTTTTTAATACCATTTAGAATATAATTTAAGACATAAATCATATTATTAAAGCACATACAAAAACATTTTGCATAACAAACAGTATACTATATACTATATATTATACTATACTATATATAATATATTGTTTGAAATCTTAACAAACACTTTTATGTTTTTGAGCATTTATGAAGGTTTTCTCAAACTCTGGCAACCCTAACATTTTTGAACATCTAGGAATCTTTTCTAAATCTCTGGCAACCCAAAAAAATCACTTTTATGATTGAGTATTTATGCACTTTTTCACAATCTCTGGCAACTCATACAATCACATATACATTTACACTTATATTATATTATATCAATATTAGGCAACCTTAACAACCCTTACTAGACTTCTATGTTTTGTGCATTTATGTACATTTTCTCAGACTATGGCAACCCTAACCATCATTTTTTCATTTAAGGGCATTTTCTCAATCTCTGTCAACCCCAAGCAGCAACAAAAACACAAAAGAAAGAAGAGCTTTACATGGACATCAGAAAAATAAGATCTGTAAAAAATAATGTACGACCTAGAACAGTGACACTTTTTAAGGGCTAAAATTTAGGATTTTCAAGTTTAGACTTTTTTTTCAATACTTTTTAAGATCTAGATTCTAGGTCACCTAGAGTATTGTTCCCTTCTTACAAGTTTTAATTTTAATCTTACGGCTCTCCTGAACTTTACAAGTGAAGTTTCAATAAAGAAAAAATAACAATTAATTTGTTAGAACTTGCTGAAAACTGTAATTTTATGGTAATTAGAACAAACTTACACATTATGTGAAGGCTTACACATTAAGACGTTAAATAAATGTGATGTCATGTACAGCTGCTGATGATGGCGGAGCTAAGATGATGTAAAGACAAGTAAAAGGTGTGTTTTTACATTGAAACCTTTGACTTGACATACTGTAAAAAAAATATTTTTTTTTTTCTGTTGATTGTCAGAGAAACTGCTTACAAACATCACTTCACTTTTACCAACTAAAAAAAAATACTTGATGAACTGCAGCATGAGCAGTGTTCATTTAATGTAAAAAATGATATTTCTTCCAAAATTTACTGTGGCATAATAAATATCCTTTAATTAAAAAACCTAACTTTTATCTCCACAAAATTAAACCGTGCATCACTGGAAAACTTTCTAATTATTCTTTCCTGAGGACACACGCCTCAAAAGTTTTACTGAGAACACACTTTGTGAAAATCGCAGAGTACGAGAGAAAACAACATTGATAATATCCAACTTCTAAAGGATCTGAACGTCACATCAGGGCCATTTAGGTAATTTAGTAACGTTAACTATTGCGACACTGCACGATGGCATTATCATCCCAGAACAAGAATATTAACCATTGTGAGACAGCTTTATTACATCGGCTTTTTTACAGACAGCCTTTGATTCAAATAATATCTCTTGCTTTTCATAAAGACCAAATTACAATCTGCAGAGTGGAACCGAGCTCTGGTTCTAAAACTAGCCCACTAATAAAGATTGACCTTTAACTAGCAGCAAAAAAACCCTCATGATTAGTCCTTTTATTCCCGTTCACACTTTCAATGGCACACTCTTATCCCCATGTTTCCCACTTTGTATCTTTAACAGACAGAGCAATTATTGGCCTTTCCATTAGGCTCCGGAGAGCAGGCTGGACTTAATTCACTCTCCGTCCAGCAGTGCTTTTATAGAGACACGTTTTGTTCTCAGAAAGAGAAAAAGTGGAGAGCTGGAGACAGACATACGTGAGAAATCATCATATCGCAGCATCTGAAGTGCTACATCCACCCACCTACTTTCCAAGTGAACGCAACAAGTACTCATCAACCATGAGAAGCTTTTAGTGGACAATGTTCCTCTCCAGGCTGATCTGCTAAGTCTTAAAATACGCCGAGCTCTAATGGCTCAGATCATGAGTGAAGATGCTCTTTCTCATTTTGAAACTAATTACAGATTAGCAAAATTATCTGAGAGAAAAGTTCCTTTAATATATGTATTTTTTAAAGTTTAGAATAGTCTTTCAAAATTTTTGTGTGTTTTTGTGGACAGATATTACAGTCGGCAAATCGCTGACAAAATATACAACAAAAATTATGTATTATATTTCTCTTCAATGTTCTTAGATAAATCCAATAGGTACCCATCACATGCTGCAGTCTTTTATATGGATTGTGTTAAGTGATGTTTTAAAAAAAATTCTCCTCTAAACATATTTTATTAAAATGTATTACATTTTATTTGGTCTTACCACTTCTTTTGTTTTGTTTTTTTTTGTTGTATATCATGCATTGTGTGATGTCTGTCACTACGTTGTTTTATTTGACATTTTATGTAGAGTTCATGTAATGCAGTATGCTTTACTGTAAGTGTACTATTTTTATTTATTTACGGTTTTGAGTATATTCAAAAAAATTTCTTGTTAATTGTTAAATGTTTTGTTTTAATCAGAGCTACATTTTTGTATTAACCGTTGTACATGTATATTCAACATTTGTTTTGTACCTGCTGATATTTATCACATATTCATAATTTTATTTTTTATCAAATTTTTCCAGTAGATATTAACTGATGGTTTTTATTCATTCGTTCATCTTCATGTCGGCTTTCTTGTCTTTCGGGGTCACCACAGCGGAATAAACCGCCAACTCTCTGGAATATGTTTTACGCAGCAGATGCCCTTCCAGCCGCAACCCATCGCTGGGAAACATTCACACACACATTCACTCTTTAACACTATGGACAATTGTTCTTATTCAATTCACTTATTCCGCATGTCTTTGTTCTTGTGGGGGAAACCGGAACACCCGGAGAAAACCCACGCGATCACGAGGAGAACATGAGAACTCCACACAGAAACCCCAACTGACCCAGCCGAGGCTCGAACCAGCGACCTTCTTGCTGTGAGACGACCGTGCTACCCACTGCGCCACCGTGATGCTTTCTGATTATTTTTATGTTAGCTGATATTTCCTGTTTTAGGTCTGTAATTATATGTTGTATAGGCAGCAACCCCATTGCTTTCCCTGCTGATGCGTTAAAGGATGTGAAGTAAACTGTAGTACCTCAACCGGCCACTGGAGGCTGGAGTGAAAAGTGAACAGATTTTCAATGACACCTACAGAAAAAAACTCCAAACCTTATAACAAAAAAAAACTCCTAGTGTTCCAATGTTTTTATTCATATTGTGACACTTTCATGAGGGCTCATCTGGAGCCTCTTTTAAAGAAACATATGGGGTGACATCACAGACCCTGTTTTTACAGTAAATGCTGTCAGAATGACGGCATACCAATCAACTGCAAATCAAATCTACCTACGGTTATAAATTAAATAACCTAACTTATTTTTTTAAATGTCAATATTTTTTGGGTTAGCTTCACTTTTAACTTTACCTCAGAACGGTCAGACTAAGACAAAATTTGCATGGCTAGTGAGTGATTCATGTGTTAAGTCAACGGCTAGCCACGATAAGGAACTTTTCCCACCATTTTGCAGCAAACCAATCAGGATCTTCTTAGAGAAGTCCCTTGAGGGGAACCAGCAATTCCGCAGTTCCCCTACAGGAAAAAGTGAGTGAGTAGAGCATTTCTAGCCTTCGTTAATTAACAATGCTGGCATTTTCCTATTGCTGGTCTGAACAAAATACTATATTAACATGTTACAATATCTTATGTTCTGTACAGAATTACATGGCTTTACTTCACCGTATGTTATATGATGTTGTTTTGCACGAGTTATATTTTTTAAAGCTACACCGTGTTACACATTATGTTTCACATTATGTTCTATACTAAAGTTTTGTTAGGGCAACGAATGTTTATGTAGATTGTAATGCAACACAATATTTTATTTTATAGTATATTGCTTTTTGTTGATTTACTTCTGTAATTCAACAAATAAATATATATTTGTATCATTTTACATCGCATAATGTTTTAAGTTATTTAAATACTAAATCTTGTTTTGAGTGATGTTTCAAACAAAAAACAGGGTTTTTGAGATACAGTTCCAAACAAAATAATTTAAACGAACACTGATTTTGACATTAAATCCTCCTATAAAAACAGGTATTTCACATTGGTGGAAGGCATTGCAAATAGTCGCTTGTTTTTTTATCTAAAAACTTGGAATTAACAACTTGTAACCGAACAAGAGGCTAATCTTAATCTAATTCACGTTCAACTTTTCCCACTAAAAACCTCAAGAGCAGAACATCACCTCCTCGACTGAGCTCATCAACAGCAAACAGCTCTGAGTACCTCAAGAGACAGGCGTCTGGCTCTCACCCTTCTGTCCTCGGGTGAATCAGACCTGCCTGGGCCTGTCTGATCTCCAAGCACCCCGATTCCTCGTCGGTCAGGATCATTACCGGCTGTTTTACAGCTGCTCCCTGATCCCTCTGCAGAGCACAAGACACACTTTATTTGCTACACACTGTATCTCTGTGTGTGTTTGAGAGGTGCATCTTAAACAGTCTTACAGAAAGAGGCCGTCCACAGCCCTCATTATAACTTGTTGTTCTTCTCCCGTAATGCTCACTAGCCTGCGGGTTACTCATCCTCTGAGCATTTGGAAGCCATTCAGTGTGTGGATGCGATTCCCTGACTCACTGAGAAATTGTGCATTCTGGAAAAGGTGTTGCTTTGTCTTGTAGCCTATGATGGCTTAGTTTGTTCACTGGTGCATGTTAAGTGATCATGTTATGAGTACATGATAACGGTGGAGTCCATAACTTTTCAAATTGTCATTGGTTATAAATGCAAATTTATCAAACGATTGTCATCTCAAAAACATAGAGATCTAGATCTAGAAAAACTAGTCCATGCCTTTATCAATAGCAGGCTTAAAAAATACCACTAGGCAGCTGCAGTTTGTTCAGAATCCTGCTGCATGGATCTTAACCAGAACTAGAAAGTCAGAGCATATAATGCCGGTCCTAAGATCCCTACACTGGCTGTCGCTGACTCTCAGAACACTTAAAGTTCTGCTGCTTGTCTATAAGTAACAAAACAGCTCAGAACAAAAGTACTTAACAGATTTGTTAACTGTATACAAACCAAACAGTGCTCTTAGATCATTAGGTTACCAAGAGTTCATAACTGTCTGCTTTCAATTACCATGCTGCCCACAGCTGGAACTAGCTTCCAGAAGAGATTAGAGGTGATACAACTTTAGTCACATTAAAATCCCAACTAAACTCATTTATTTAAATGTGCATTAACTGCAAGAGTACTGCTGGCTGATCAGCACTTCGCTTATGAACTCCAGTTTTTATTTTATTATATGAATTTTAGGATGGTGAGATCATGCGCAAACAAACTATAGGATTAGCAAAAGGCTAGAAAAATGTTATTTTATTTAAAAAATCGTTCTGAAATTTTGTTCCAAGCATAATCAAACCTTCAAATCAATGATGTCTTTTCCACATCAGACACATACTCGTCTTGGCACTGTTGAAGCAATGTTGACTTTCATGCACGTTACCAAGGAAACTACAATAAAATTTTATGATGAACGTCAAATTTTGATATTTCCTGCTTTCTCTGTATGCACAAAAGACTTGGCCTGATTTATGACATAAAATAATGGGTTTCTTTATCATGCAAAAAAAATGGTTTCAAAAACTGCTGGAAGAATTGCTGAAAGAAATATGTCTAGTCTACAAAAACTCAAAGATCTTTCAACTCAAAGCTAATTCGTTTTAGTTTAATAGGGTCTGGCGTTCTCAGGTGTGCAAACAGAACGCCAATAACTTTTCAACCCTTTTTATGTGTTATTACAGTTTTACCCTCTGTTACATCCCGTTTTGCCATCACACACCAAACTACATCTCCCCATCATGCCCCCTCCCTGTACACAAAATATTGCCAAAATATATACCATATACCATAAACAACCCTATTCCCCCAGCAGTATAATTAGTTGAGGTAGGTTAAGTTTTTAGTCAGTATTTCAACCTTTTCAGACTCTGCGTCCATTAAAATGGATTTCTTATGTCAGAAATTGTCCATAAAGTTGGACTTTGTCATCCAATCAAATGGCAACAAGACATTGTTTGATGCAACAAGAAGAAATTGCATTAATCTAAACAAAAGCATTATACTTTGTGGGGTATTCCCATTTTAAAAGCAATTAAAAATTGAAATTTTGCTCCATAAGATTTATGACTTATCTCAGATTCAAACAATATGGAGAACATATCTTGAATTATTGCAACCAGTCCCTACTAGAAAAGAGTATACACTTATAACATTTTTATTCTTGTAAAATTTAGAAATGGGTCAATTTGACCCGAAGGCCACACAAAGGTTAAAGCACATCACAACAAGTGGAGATGCAAGCAGGATTTTCAATGTTAATTCACATTAACGAATGTATTTGGAACTACTTTTTGGATTGTTTGTGAAATAGAGAGATCAAAGTTTCAAAATAGGGTTAAAATATCATTTAAAATAGCAAACTAAACATCAGGATTCATTGAAGTTACTAATGTAAAAAAGCAACTTTAGCATTTTTCAGAAAACTGAACTCTTTCGGCCACTTGAGAGCAGCCAGACTCTACTCCCGTTTGCTGCAACTTTAAATTACGAACCGTTCCTAATAGAGGGTCATTAACAGTTATATTATTCACAAAGCAAGTTTTTTTTCCTCATAAACCAGCAACATAACAAACAGAGTTAACTAATGAACCTACTATGCCACAGCTGTTTGCATTTGTTTTTATATCTGATCAATAGTTCCCGTAAACTGATTCTGTGAGGGATCTATTCAGCTGTGGGAGAGCTCGAGTGTGTTGTGCCGTTACCATGACGATATGTGATGATTTAAAGTTATACATCCAAGCTCCTATGGGACGGAGAGCGGATTCCCATCAGCCCATTAAGAGAGTGAAGCAGCCGAGGCCACAGTGTGTATTTGTTCTACCTGACAGCTTGAACACACACTCCTCAAGAACTAATAGACGATCAATAGATGGACATTAAATCTGCACCTAACACAGTTGCTGAACTAGAGGTCAAAATTTATTTCAGAGAAAATGCTATTGAAACGCTTGTTTTTTTGTATTTTTCAAAGTGAAGTCTAAGCTCATGAAAGTATCCATCCCTTCCACCTTTGTATGTGGCTTTCAAAGTCAACAGATTCATTAACCTGCACTTCCCACAGCGCAGTGAGATCAATCACGACCCACTTTGCTGCCTCTTACACCAACATTACGTCCAGAGTTTGGTCTAAAAGGTTTCAGCTCAAATATTCTGAAATGTGCAATTAAGGTGAGTACAATTCAAATTTTCTAAAAACCAAAACGGCCTGTTTATATTAAAAAACAATAACTCATTATTAAAAAAGGCTTTTTTTTCTAGTGATTGTAGAAACTTTAGGTCTGAAAATAAGACAGATGCGAAGACTGAAAGATAGGCAGATGGGCATCTTTGAAACGATCATGAGCTCCTGCTTCCACCAGCAGAGCCAATGTTTGATGGTGGATGTTCATGTCTGCACACACTGCTCTCTCCATTAGGCAGGAGCCGTCAGGAAAACCTGATTAATTCCCCTAAGCTGTGCCACAGGCGGGCGCCAGCACTTCTCCAGGGCCTCACTCGCTCCCCACGTTGCCCAGTTCATCCAGGCGCTGCCACCAGCAGAGAGACAGCGGGTGGTGGAGAGACACAGGGGTGGAGGTCTGCCACTCGCCAGGGAGACCAACATCAACACTGCGCCATGAGGGACATGTCTGAATTCATGCAAACTCACTCACACACAAGCCATGCTGCGTGATGTCTGTCCAGGAGGCGTCACTGGCTCTTATCATGTGATTAAAGAGCAGGAAGCCATGAGAAGGTGGTGACAGCATACTGGACTGATACACAGGAGGTGGCCAATATTAGTAATGCTCTCCAGAACCACCTACAGATGAGATAATAACAAGCTGTGCACCGCACCCGCTTCCCTGGGGGGACATCATATTAATACAAATAAAGGATAGAGTGGTACATAAACAGAGCAAGCAGAATGCTAAACCTGGTCTTCACATGAGTCGATCACTTTTTTATTATAAAACTGTGAAAATCTTGTGAGTAAACATGCTTGCAACTATGCTAAATCATGCAGTTCTTAGCTAGCTTTTAAGTTTTAGGAGTTGAATGGGCTGAGGCCACTTTTTTGTGGCTATTGCTGCCACAAAAAATCCCCCCGTTTGGGACAAATATTTTCATCTTTTATCAAAACACATTTGCCGCTGGACATAAAAACAACATTTTCTCTTCCTTGTTTATTGATACAGCTCTGCTACAGTTGTACATTCTTCATTGAGATGCATTAGCAGTTCATCTGATTGGTTAGTGGGCGCTCTTTGAGCTGTTTTGAGCTCCCAGAAAAAGAAAATAGCCAATTTTTTAAACTAGGTATATAAATTTGAAGATTTTATTACAAGCCAATATACAGATTTATATTTTAGCAAGCAATTTTTATTTATTTAATATATGTTTGAGAGTTTATCCACCTTTGTTATGCATGTAACCCACACAATACAGATAATGGTGGACGTCATGTGAAACAAACTACACCTGTTGATTAAAATCATTTTCTGTTCATTTATTAACTTTCAAATAATTTTTTTTCTAAACATACACAAATAACTTGATTATTATTCCATACGCTATGGTACTTTCATTGCATAGATAAGTGACAATGTATTAATTGTGTACAAACAGTAATAGGGTCAATACTGTAGATGACATCACCATTATTAGAGTACAGTGTTATCCAGTCTGAAGATTTAACACAATTATTTTTACCAACTCGTAGTTGTACTGAAAATTGCATGATTTAAAACATTGCAAGTAATAGTAGCAAAAAGATAAAGAGATACAGCAATGATCTGTTAAAGGTGTCAACGAGATGGAGACATCTTTAATGTATTCAGTTAAACTAATAGAGGTTAACCAAAGGACATAGATCCAAGAAACAAGGGTTATTGGAAATTTAATTCAAGTTTATTAAAGCATACTGAATTTTGCTCACAAATCAGATCAATAATAAAAAGAACCAAATTAGATAAAGAGCCTCTTTCATGCATAAATAAATGGGAGTATCTAAAGCACAAGATTCGGGAATTTTATTCTCACTTGACGCATGAAGTCTCTCGCAGCAAGCATAAATGAGATACAGTGGAGAAAATTTCGACTATCACGTACGTATGTGTGTGCTTTTGTGAAAATATGAGCACAGATTTATTGAGGTATATCAGTTATGCTAACCCAAATAACACCAGGGTGAAGAAGAATCTGACTAATACATGATAGAAAAGACTGACAAAATTATCTCGTAAGCATTGGTGCGCAACAAATAAGTCCCTGACCAATCAGTGCTGATGGTCCTTATACGTCGTTCGCGCAATGGGAATCAAACGTGTAAGATTTAAAAAGCGAGAGTAAATTCAAATGCAATTTCAATATTACACATATTTATAATATCCTACAAAAATACTCGACTATATTTGTAAGAGAAGGCAAAGCAATAAAGTATATTGTTCCCCCCTCTAAGATACGCCGACTGGAAGACACAAAAGCCCCGGGGGCTTCAGACTAGCGATTTTGCGAGTCCTGTGTACCAACACTAGAGAGTTCCCCTGTATCACAACGTATTCCTTGTGTGTGCACATGCACACTTGGCAATAAACATATTTCTGATTCTGATGTTGTTGGAAGCATGGCGGTGGCAGAAACAGGAGGAACATAACAAATACATTGTTTACAAAAAATATTGGATATTTTGAAGGTTATTAGGGGTGCAGTGATAGTCTCAAGGAGTAAAATAAGTAGTATACATTATTTAAATTGGACATGATATGGTGCTTTTAAGAGTTTTTAAAACATCAAAAACACAGAATCGTTTCCAACCAGTTTACTCATCACCTGTGACCTAATGACTCTATACAGTACATGGATAAACTACATTTGTACACATTCATTCTGTGAAAAAGACATTTGTGCTATTAATGTTACTGAAACCATAAAGAAGTACTATTCCCAGACCACCGACTACAAAGAAGGATAGCTTTTTTATACATTAATCCAATAAGAGATTTCATCAACATCACTGGTTCCAAAGCAATGAGAGGTAATGAGCCGAAGGTGGCTGAGCAAGTTGCTCTGGATTTATGCAGTGGAATATTTCGACCAGGACACTTCGGGCTCTGAGCTTATGCTGTTTGCACCTTTCAATCCAGCACAAGGTCCTGTAATTGTTGGCCTGCTCTGTGTTTTTTCAGCTGCGAATCGCTCGGTCTGTCACTAAACCTCATCGGGAGATGAAAGAAACTGAATTTGATGTCTTTCATCAGAATTATAAGCGCTGCGAATCGAATCAAAGCTTGTTTAAACAGACTGCTCATCCAGAAAGGAAAATGCTGTCACTATTGACTCAACCTGATGTCGCTCAAGCCATCTTCTCTGAGGTTCTGTGGCACTAAACACAATTTACATTTCATTTCTGGTTGAACTCCTTTCTTGACGCATTTAAAACGATGACTAAACGGATGCTTACTTCATAATGGATGTTACAGTGTTTGTGTGGTTACTTAATTGTAATAAACAGACATTTTACGAAGAAATTTGGTATTTGTGATATTTTGATTACAGGTGGGAAAAGTGAAGCAGAATAAAAATGACATTTAGAAAATAATGCTTTCTGAGGATTAAAACAGCTAAATTATATGACATTTGATAAGTGGTACAAGGAAAGCCTTGGTTGAGTTCACATCTGAACACCGAAATTCATTCCGTATGGGCTTTCTATAAAATCACCTTTACAACCCTGTAAAGCGTTAGCAGTCATCAAAACCTCTGCTGTGCTTGAGGGTCAAAGGTTGATCACAATCTGAGCTTTTAACTAAAGCGTTTTACGCGTATTATGCATTGCGTGAGACAGTGATATTTTTCAAATGCTCAGGATTCCTACAAAGCAAAGCACCGTTTAAATGCAGCGTTGTCCTTTGAACGTCAAAACAACTGCATCCCTGTCAAACTTTGTCCTGAAATCAACCTCACCCAAGAGCCCTCTTCTCACTCACTGACCTCTTCTGTAGACCCTTCCAGTAAAGAGTAAACTAAAAGTCCCCTCTACATGCAAACAGAACTTATCTTTGTGGACTTATTGTGTCTGTTCGCTTCGGTCAATCCATCGCCTCCAAACGACAGGATGTAAGGCATATGAGCAGCCTCTGCTATCATCCTCTCCCGCTCTCCAATCGCTATGGTTACTCCTCACATTTAAAAGCGGACTTTAGCCTTTAGTCGTTGTCCATGCACTTTCCATGACATCATCAGAAAAGACCAAATGTCAGCAAAACAAACGAAATCGGTGGCCAGACAAAGAGTAAACATCTTTCAACTCATAATATCTGGATGCAGTGAATCCACCACTTCACAAACGCAAATACAGCAGCTTGCTTAGAGTATAAGAGACATGAGAGATGTTATATTACTTACAATAAAATATTTACAAACTACCAATACCAAAGTTTCAATCTATGTGTAATGTAATGTAACATATTATTAGTCCATGTAATCATTTACAAATTGACACATTTATTAACTTATTAATTAAAATGTTGTACTATAATTGAAACATTTTGTCAGACACTTTTTTCAGTTCGGCACTAATCTTAGTTTTTTCTTTTCTTTTTAGTAAGTGCCTTTATTATGGATTTAAAAGTTTCATTATTTCATTTTGGGAGTCTTAGGCTACAGGTTAACATTCCAGAGGACAGAAAACTCTTTCTTTCTCTTATAATATGGATTTAAATTTACCTGTTTTCCCAAATGATTCATGCAGCGGGTCTCTGTATTCAAAACCCATCCTTTAGTCCCAAACCTGTTGTGAATAAATTAAGCTCACAGTGTGGATAGCAGGAAGCCCCCCCCCCCAAAAAAAACAACAAAAAAAAAAACAGTTTCCAGTTACTTTAGGTTTTCTAATAGATCAGTGCTCGAAATCAAAAGAGCAACTCATCTAAGTGACCAGTTGAGAATGCATAATTGAACACAAGCGGAATCTACACAAAGATACAGTTTTTTGAAAACGTTCCTACAACACAACCTTCAAGAAAAAGGATTGTTTGAGTCGACTCTTCCTTTTTAAAGGCAATAGACACACTGAGAATTTTCAGATTTAGAGGTGCAGCATGAAATAAATGCACCAAAAGCATTTATTGGTATAAAAAGATTATTTGCATTAAAAAATGAACACATTTTGCACAAGTTTGTGATTACAATTTCCTCTCTCTGCTTAAGCGTACATCCGGTTACCAACTTCATGATGACTTGAGAAACAAAATAAGGATATAGATAAGAGCTGATATTGAAAGATTGAATGTGGAGAAAAATCTGAAAAGTGATTTCTCCTGAACAGGTAAGACAGCGTTAGAGCTAACTGCTTTGCTAGCTTAGACACAGCTTTTCTGTACCATAGATTAGCAATGAAAAGCTCAAAAATATATTTCAATTTGTGTCGTATTCTCTTTGGAAGCTCTCTTTCATCCTTTACACATAGACGGTGGATCAAATACCATTGACTGAGCTAATGATATGTTTGTAAATGCTAAAAACCATAAGCATGAAAATAGAAGCATGTCCGACCTGGCAACCTGTCATCTGGGGAGAGGAGGGGCCTGAAACTCTTTTACACCATGTTTTTATTTGGTTGCAGTACCAGTTTTGGCCAAAAAATTTACCAACTGCACTTTCAAAACTCAAGCTGAATGTTTCTTAAACTCAGAGTAAGTGGCAGATGGTATAACATATTATTTTAAAAATCGATCATTTTGACTGGCCTTGTTAAAATGTATACAAACTATGCAAGACATAGCAACTTGTTACAAAGGCAGAGTCTAACAAGTAGTACAAACAAGTCGTCTCAGGTGATCACCTAAACAAAAAAGTGTTCTAAGCACAGGAGTCATCGATAATGTCATCCTAGACAATACTCTCTCATTCCAATCACACATCAATAAAATCACACGCACTGCTTACTTCCACCTCAGAAATATCAACCGCCTCCGTCCTTCGCTCACCCCTCACACAGCCGCCAACCTTGTCAATAGCCTTGTCACCTCACGTCTTGACTACTGCAATTCCCTACTGTTTTCTTTTCTTCCTAAAAAAACTACTCATAAACTCCCTCTACTCACCACATCTCCCCGGTCCTGCAGCAGCTTCACTGGCTCCCCCCGTCAATATCGCATCCAGTACACACTACTACTCGTTACATTCAAGTCCATCCATAACCAGGCACCTACTTATCTCACTGAACTTCTTCATGTCACCACACACACCCGCTCACTGAGGTCTTCCTCTTCACTCCACCTCACAGTTCCTCCTGTTCGCCTCAGCACCACGGGGATCAGGGCCTTCAGCCGCTCTGCTCCCCGTCTATGGAGCTCACTCCCTCCTGACATTCGAAACCTTGACACTTTATCAATTTTTAAATCCAGACTTAAGACCCATCTCTTCAAGATAGCATACTCCATTTAATCTTGTTTTTGTTTTATTTATGTTATATTGTCTTTTATCCTTGTCTCAATATATGTTCATATATTGCCTGGCTGACTCTGTACGGTGCCCTTGAGTGTCGAGAAAGGCGCCTTGAAATAAAATTTATTATTATTATTATTATTATTATTATTATTATTATTATTATTATAAGAGACTGAAACAAAGCTATTTATTAATTTGATCATGATTTTATGTCTTCACAAAAGACTTTTTAGTGACTTTTTGAAAGTTTTTGAAAGACTGGGCCAGGAAGATTATTTCATCAGCCGGGGACAGTAAAACATAACGTTCTGATGAGAGATTTGCTCTCATTCTGAGAACCCAAGACATGTTTTCGTCTCTAAACGCTGGCTTTTGGAGGTCATGTAGGAGAGTAAGAGCTTGGTAAGATAGACTGAGCAGGTTATTTCATTTATTAAAGGACAGAGTTGATATTAAATGGAACTAAAGGTACACCAAACGAAAGAGGATCTGTAAAGGAGTTTGGGAAAGAATAAAGAATGTCACTCCATGTTCCAAGTCAAATTTGAAAGAAATCACACCTTTTCAGTGTTTTCGTGTAAAAAAAAAACACCTAAATATATTTTTGCCACAAAAAAAAAAGAAATCATAAGGAACTGTCTGAGATTAATTTGAAGATAATGCACTGTAGAAATTTTAATGTGTGTTAATTCATACTTAAAAAAATCACTAAAACTTCAGCGACAGATCCAAATTATGTTATGACGCCACAAGAAAGTTGATTATGCAGCTTACATTTCAACTAATCACTAGATAGCATCTACTCACATGCTATGCAAGAGGACACCGAGGCCAACTGTAATCACAATGTTACCATCACGTCCAGCTAAGCAATCATAATGAAGTTGCAGCACAGGCGGATCTCAGATACTGCCTAATAATCATGTTTGAGCCCCACACGACTAAACTGTTCTCAGCTCTTTTTAGATTTCTCATCAATCAAAGCTGGGCGAATCACTGAGTTTTTTTCCACTTTCACAGCTTGACAAGACTCTCCTGATGCTCAGAGGACTTCAAGCAGTTCTTCTCAGGAAAAACAGACTGAATCATTTATCAGTAAACCCAAACTGAAAGAGTTTTTGTCAATGGAGAAACGATAATATTGAAACGATGAGGCGCAAGGCAAGATATGCCGAGCTTGCTAGGCGGTAACAACTGACTTTACATGAACGCTACATTCTCATTTAAGTTTCCCTTTGATTACGTTAATCTTTGATTTACATTGCTTTATAGTAGAAAAATATGAACTGTCCAAAGGTGGTGGGTACAGGTTTAAAACAAAAAAAGAAAAAGGCAAAGAGAAGATTGCCAGGCAATTTATGTATGATAAAAAGGTAATTTAAAAAATTGCTTTTATCATCACAAAGTAGCTTCTCTTAATATATTGTGCAGAGCATTCTATTTTTACTTGCATCATCTGCGTCTCACACGCAACTCCATTTTCGCATTTTCAGATTCCAAGTTTAAGTATTGTCTTTGAAAGTGAAGAATTGCTAGGTACACAACACAGAAGTGCGGTCTTCCTGTTTTCTTCTATCGCATCTCTGATGCAAAGCCAACGTTTACACAACCCTTACCATTCCCAAAGTCAGATTGGAAAGAAATTAAACATTTTAAGAAAGAAAAAAAACATTTTCTAAAAAAAAAAACACAAAAACCTTGTGATTTTTAAAGTTTTTGGTGACAAAAATGAATCAAGGAACTTTCTAGAGATAGAGAGAGAGAGAGAGAGAGAGAGAGAGAGAGATATCGTTCGTAGAGAGAGAGCGAGATCGAGAGAGCAACTAGCTCGCCTAGTCAGCTCTCTCTCTGCTATAGCTCTCGCTAGAGTCTCTATCTCTCATAGCGCGCGCTCGCTCGTTCGCTATCGTCTCTTCTCCCTCTCCCTCCGCTCGCTGCCTCGCGCGTCTCTCGCGCTCTCCGCTCTCCGCGCTCTCGCAGCGCCCTTCCCATCCTCTCTCCTCTCTCTCTCTCGCTCTCGGCGTCGCTCTATCTCTCCGTTTTGCTCGCTCTCTCGCGTCTCTGCTCCTCTCTCGCTCCGCTCTTCCTTTCCACTCGCTCTCGCGCTCCTCTTTCTCTACTTCTCTTCCTCCGCCCTCTCTCTTCCTCTGCTCTCGCTATCGCGTCCGCGCTCGCGCGCGCTGGCGCCGCGCGCGCGCTCGCTCGCGCCGCGCGCCCGCCGTGTGTGCTCGCGCATGCGCATCGCGCGCCCTGCTCTACGCTCTCGCCTCGAGCTGCGCGCGCGCTCGCCGCTTTCCGCGCCTCGCGCTGCTCAGCGCGTGCGCCGCCCCGCGCGTTCGCGCGCGCGCGCGCGCGCCGCGCCGCGCGCGCAGCTCGCAGCCGCGTGGCCCGCGCGTGCAGCGCGCGCGGCGCGCGCGCTCGCGCGCGCGCGCAGCGCGCGCGCGCGCCCGTCGTTCGCGCTCTCGCGCCTTTTTTTTCCGCCCCCTTGCGCGCCCGCGCGCGCTCACTCCCAGCGCGCGACGCGCGCGCGCGACCTCGCGCGCGCGCGCGCGCGCGCGCGTTCGCGCGTCCAGCGCGCGCGCGCGGCTGCCGCTCGCGCTCGCTTTTTGTGCTTCGCGTCTCGTGCTATCCCCTCCGCGTCCTCGCCGCCTCTCTCGTCTGGAGGAGGAGAGAGAGAGAGGAGAGTGAGAGAGAGAGACTCGAGGAGAGAGCAGAGGTGAGAGATGAGAGAGAGGAGAGAGAGAGAGAGTAGGCGGTCCGGAGAGAGAGAGCAGAGTAGAGAGTAGAGAGGAGAGAGAGGAGGAGGGGAGAGAGTACAGAGAGAGAGAGAGCTACTCGTACGCGCCCGCGCGCCGCGCTCTCGCGCGCGCTCGCGCGCGCGCGCGCCGCTCGCGCGCGCGCTGCCGCTATCGAGCAGAGTCGCTCTTACTCTCTACTGATCTATTCCTGTCTGTTTTCCCCCTGATGACTCTCAGGAGCCATCAACGTTAGAGGCTCAGCAAAATGATATTACAATATGCAATTGGGTAACACTTTATAATAACCTAACACTAAAAATCATTATTTAAGCATTAGCAAATAGTTAATTTGATTGTTTACACATTTATAAAGTATCGTTTCTACCTATGGTAACGCTTAATTTGTAAGCAGTTTATTAATACTAGTTTGTACAGAATTTTAGATCTATATAATATGCTTAATAACATTAATTTCATGATTTATTGAGGATCGGTTTCTTCTTGTTTTTTGCTTTTTTCCTATTTAAACCTGTTAGTTATTAGTTGGATTATGTGTTAATAAATCATTTATTATCACAATTAGTTACTAACTATTACTGTATTTCTGAACAATAAATGTTGAATGTGCTTGCAAAAC